>JAFIRS010005692.1:0-51242 GCA_018342105.1 Gonioctena quinquepunctata | reverse complement strand
AAGTTAGCTTGCTGCGTTTTTTTAGGCCAGACCATCTAAAATTGCTAGTCGGTAAAGATTAGTCGGAGGGTGTGGGGTTGTTGCCCTCGGTTTGTTCCCCGCGGGAATTAGTTCTGCTAAAAATTGGTCTCCTGATTTTTAGATCCTTTAATTCATCCATTGCTGTTTAGTTCTTGGTTCTGGCTCGGTTATCTTGAAAGTATTATTGTCTCCTAAATTTCTGGGTCCTTCCGCCTTGGGGAGGTGGTGGCCTCATTTCTGTCCTTTTCCGTTAGAGGGGGCATCCTCTGAAATTTGATTTGTGTGGGCCCTCGCAGTTGCTGCTTGTTTGGAATCGTCCTTATCATGGGCCCTAGATTCGGATTGCCTGCACAGTGCCACGACGGTTCTGCCTTGCAGTTATAGGCACTGTGCCCAAACTTCTGACATTATAACATTGCCAGTGCGTTTTTTCTTCCTTTGGTGCTCAAAGTGGACCTCAAATCGCAGATCTGGTTTATATCTTTTATCATGGCTTGTGACCCTGGAACTATGACAAGGATAATGGGCATGTTCTGGCCTTTTCTGTTTTAAATCTCCTATGACTCTTGGAGCAAATCCTTTATCTTGAAAATCTTTCATGATCGTGGTTGTTTCGATGTCCTCGGCGATTCCTTTAAAAATCGCTCTAATTTCGCGTTCTTGGGGCGAACGGAACGTGTGGTATTGGACTTTCTCTTGATCTAAGATGTTTGTGGATTTGGTGTATGAATCCATGGACGGAAGGATCATCCTAATACCATCCCTGGTATTAAAGTTTTTAACAGACGTGATTCCATAGTTTTTCAGGGTCTCGTTGATTTTTGGCCATTTTGCTTTCCTTATGACGATCGGGGGTTTCTTGGTTCAATGGTTGGGTTTGAAGCTTGAATTTGCATTTCTTCCGTGTTATCTGTGGTTTCCAATTACAGAAAATCTTTTAACTAATTCTTTAATCTAATCTTTTTGAGGGGTAATGAAGCTTCTTTCCTGCAATTTATCGTCGCTAGTACTTGGTCCATGTTTCTTCATGTACGCCTCGTAGAAATCCTTCCTTGTGATTTTAAAACGCTCTACTATTCTCAGCCTTCTTGCTTCTGATACATTTTTGTGTGAATACTGTATTCATGACATCAATGCATCATCCGGAGATACAAACATCAATGCCATCCGGATATCGTTGTAAATCTTCTCATCATCGGGTTCCATTTTTAGGTTATGTTACCAAAGCGATGCTCTGCTAACGATCGAGCCTTAGCGATTCAACACCATGCCCTTAAGGTTGAGCGCCCATGGGTAGTAAATCCCCTTCGTCTTATGTGTGAACGAGATTTACTATCCACTTGATCCTCCCCGCTCCTCCTTGGGGTCCTCAACTCGCAAAATGGCACGTTTGCGAGTTGAATCTACCTCCTGGGTATGAAGTCAGCCTCTGAGTGCTTTAAAACCCCTTATTATCTGATTTTTGTGTGTTTCCTGACTTGTGCTGTGTGTGCATGGTGGTGATGTACCTGATGGGTGTGTTAGTGTATGGTGATGTGGGTGTGTTGGTCTTGGTGTTTTGTGTTGAGTTGTTACTACCTGACGCGCCGGGTGCTACTCTCGGTGGTGGACGGTCGTTTTGGTAGACTGGCGCAAATACTTTTTCCCTTCTCTAAACCTGGATCGTCCAGGTTTAGGTTCCGTGGATGTCTTAATCACCGGGTTTGTGTGGGTGTCCGTCTTCAGGAACGTCGCGGTGGCGTGGTTCCGAAGATGGTCGTCAAAGTTCGAGACATTCAGGTCCCTGTAGATAAATCTATTCGGGACGTATCTGGGAGCGTTCACTGCCATTCTTAGGCTCACGTTCAAGAATAGCTGGATCTTGGTCCTGTATGTTTGTGCGCATTGACCCATGCGGCGGATGCATACAGGTGATGATGGGGAGGAGGATGGTCCTGATAGGAGCAGTTTTAACTGGAGGTCCATGTTGCTACTGGTCCTATGAGGGGGTAGAGGTTCTTCGGGCTGCTTTCGCTAGTCGAGCCTCCGGTCGACGTGTTGTCTGAATGTCAATCTTTTGTCAAGGTGACTCAAGGTATTTGGCCTCGTTTGCCCATGGAATCCGTTGGTCGTTCATGATGACGTGTCCTGCCGGTGATGTTCGCCTTCTGGTGAAAAGTATCGCCTTTGGAAAAGTATCGCCTGGCTCTTTTCCGCGTTGATCTCGATCTTCCATAGGTTGAACCAGTCCTCCGTCTGCTTGATCTGCAGGTATCGGGTTACTTGGTTGCGTTCACCGATCTGGCCACTAGTGCTGTGTCGTCCGCGTACAGCTGCAGCTTGTTGAAGTTGTCAGCAGGCTTTGGGATGTCCGCCGTGAGATGGAGAACAGGTGAGGAGATAAGACTGCGCCTTGCGGTTCTCCTGCTTCTAGGGTCCTCACTGCTGAGAGGACGCTGCCAACTTACATTGGCACCGCCGTCCTCGCAGGAAGGAGTCTATCAGCTTTACTATGGGAGTGGGGTATCCGAGGTCTGTCATTTTGGTGATTAAGCCATCGTGCCAGACCCTCGAAGGCCTTGGAAACGTCTAGGAATAAGGCTCCTGTGGTGTCCCCTGCCCAGGTTGAAGCCTGTTACGGCAAAGTCCACTATCCTCAGGACCTGCATTTCCGTAGAGTGTCCTTGTCGGAAGCCGAACTGCTCGTCTGGTGGACGTTGAGTTCTTCCGTGAGTGGTTCCACCGTTCTGGATGACTTCGTTCTGCCACCTTGCTCATCGAGGGTGTGAGGCTGATGGGTCGGTGGTTTTGCGGTATCACATGGTTCTTGTTGGGTTTGGGGATCATGATGACCGTGGCTTCTTTCCTGGTCGTGGAAAGTGTCGAGCCTGAGCTGATTGACGATGTTGGTCAAGGCAGCAATTCCTTTTTTCGGTAGAGCCTTTAAGGCTCTGTTCGAAATTTGGTCTGGTCCGTGCCTTGCGGGTAGCAAGGTTTCGGATAATGTCTTGATTTCTTCTGGCGAGTTGGTTCGGACGTGCTCGGCATCATTGATCCGTCTTATTCTCCTGACCCTCTGACTGGCTCGGGTTTCCATGTCTTCCACCTCGTCGGTTTGGTTGACCTGGTTGTCCCTACACTGGCGTTCGAAAGCGTCGGCAAATGCTTCTGCCTTTTCGTTGTCGGTAGACCAGGCCCCTCTCCGTGGAGTGGGGACACGGTTTCCTTCTGCCTTGTCGAAGTACTTTCTGCATTTTCCATACAGAGTTGTTTCTGTGCTCATTTCTGTCATCCTGTTTGTCCATTCTGAGTTTGGTGGGCTTTGAGTTCCAGCCGCAGTTTCTGCCTGCCTGGTTCATTCTCCTCTTATCTTCGGAGCCAGTGTCCTCTGGTACTCTTTTTCAAGCGGCGTCTGCTCTAACAAAGCTCCCTAACCTCTGGGGTTAGTGCTGTTGGAAGTTGAACCTGGTTGCTTGGGATCTTGAGCTGCGTTCTATGGCTTGAATGCATTCTTGCAACTGTGTTGTTGCTCTCTCGAGATCGCCTTGTGAGTATTCGTGGGATGTTTCCTATGAGTCGTGTATGATTCTTTGGAATCGGTTTCGTCGGTGTCTTCCTGGTAGCTGGTTCCTCAGGTTCCGCGTCTCCCTCCCCTATTGTTGAGTAGGATTGGGTTGTGGTCTGAGAGGAGCCCTCGTTAATACTTCCATCTCGGTGTTGGCTGGGATGGACTGTACGAGTGCTATGTCTAGGATGTCTGGTGTTTGGTTTGCTAGTCCGTGGTAGGTGGGTTCGAAGGGGGCTACTACTTCGATGTCGTTGTAGTCGGCCAGTAGGTTCTCCAGATTTCGGCCTCTTGATTGTTGTTTCTGCAGTGCCATGTCTGTGACTTCGCGTTGAAGTCTCCGATGGCTACAGTTGGGTGATGGTCTGGAAATAGTTCTGCTAGGTCTTCTTATGTTTCCGGCGGATATACGTCGAAATGATTCTAGCATTCCTATGCGCTGACTTTCCTTTACTGCGACTGCTTCGCCTCGAGAATTCCGGTTTCTCAGCCCTCGTGTTGTTCGAGGTCAGTTCTTACTAGAAGGGCTGAGGCCTCGCGGGTGCGACAACCGGGTCTGTCTGTCCGGTAGCAGGTGAATCCTGGAAGGTGGAAGTTCTTCTGGGTTTCAGTGCTGTTTCCTGGATGGCGATGACGTCCACTTGTGTCCTGGATATCAATTCGTGCAGCCTATTCTTGCGTGTGAGTGCGCTGTTGATGTTCCAGGAGCAGTTTTTGAGGTTTTTGGGAGGTTGTCTTAGCATTTAAGACTTCCTGGGGCCGACTTTGTTTGAAGAGCTCAAAGTTGCGTCTTGAGCGCCTCGAGTGCCAACAGTTGTGGTTTACTGTTGTGGTTGCTGTTTTGTTATCTTTGTTGGCCCCCATTTTGGGTGCCTGTGGTGTTGGGTTGGGGCACAGCGTTCCTGGGTCCCTGCCTCCTCCGTGGTGGTTGGTATGTTGTTTGTGTAGGTCTTGGTTGTTGTTGTTGTTGTCTTGTCGTGGGTCTGGGGAATTTTGGACAGCCTCTAAAGCTGGCCGTGTGGGCCCCCACAGTTTGCGCAGATGGCTGGCAGCTCTCTGTTTTTCGTGCAGGTGGGGGACTCGTGCCTGCTCCCACCTCACACACCTGGGGTGGAATGGCAACACCTCTGTGCATGCCCGAACCACTGGCATTTGTGGCTTGGGAGACGAATCCGCCGGTCCTTTGCCTTTGTGGTTCCACTCTAACCTTCAACTGACACAGGTGTCTAGTTTGAAGATGTGGGCTTTGACTTGGGCACTTTCACTAGGAACAGTGGAAGTGCCTTTTTGTTCTTCTTGGGGTCATTTGATGACACCCGGACAGTGAAGCCCGAATCCGGGACGCTTTCCTTCACGTCCTCTGCCTTGGTGTTTTCCGGTATTCCCGGATCACCGCGTGTAGCGGAATTCTGTTTTCAGAGTA
Organism: Gonioctena quinquepunctata; assembly: GCA_018342105.1. Taxonomy (NCBI): domain Eukaryota; kingdom Metazoa; phylum Arthropoda; class Insecta; order Coleoptera; family Chrysomelidae; genus Gonioctena; species Gonioctena quinquepunctata. The sequence goes on along the minus strand of JAFIRS010005692.1, from coordinate 46,254 downwards.
CGTATAAAAATCGTACCCTCCTGCTTCGAGAAAAGCTGTGGTTGCCCTCCAGCTATTTTCGTTCTCCGTCTGGATTGTTATTCCATCGGAGGTGAGCCTGGCCTTCAGGAAGTTTATCTTCCTCCTGGCCATTTCGGCGGAGACAGCCTGCCACTTGTCCTTGTTCCTAAGGACGACTGGTGGTGGTCTTTTGGGGTCGCTTCCTGAGGTGGGGCCCTCGAGATGGTTTGACCTCTGTTGGCTGCTACGGGAACCGTTTTGGCGACGGGGCCGATTGGTTCCGGCTTTGGGGCTTCTGAGGTCTCGGGTTTGGACTCTCTTTTCCTTGAAGTTACAACGGTGAACTCTGCGTCGTCGTTGCTGGGGTTCTCGTTGTCTTTGCTGTCGGGAAGGTCAGAGGTCTTTTTTGGAGACGTTGTCCTCCGTCTCCATGATTTCATCTTCTTTTGCGGTCTTGAGTCAGGTCTGGCTTCTCAGCCACCGGTACTGGCTTTCCAGCCTCCCTTTTGCCAAGGGCGGCGATGGCCTTCGCTGCCTCCTTCTGTGAGGCACCCGCGCAGCATTTTCGTAAATGCTGAGTTTTCTTTAGCATCTCGTTTTCCTTTCGGATGCCCTCCACTGCTTCCTCAGCTCGGTTAGCACCTCGTAGATGTGTTCCATTCTGATTTTTCTTCGTCTTCTTCTCCTTCATTGTCGCGACCGAGCTTCTGCTGCTCTCGTCGGTTGAGATGGCAGATTCTTCATCTGAGGACGACATTTTAGTGCATGGGTATCACTAATCCTTCCTTTCCGTTTTTTAATTTGCCCGCCACCAACGATCTAACGATCTGGACGGCTATAACTTTTGAAATAGAATTCGAGTTTGCCTTGATAAAAGCAAAGTTTCTGGAATTTCTCACTTGCCTTAATAAAAGCAGTTTCTCAAATTTCTCACTTGCCGGATAAAGACACATGTTGCTCATTCAGCCTCACTGAACGAATACGACACACCCCTAGCGATTCATAAAATCGCTCGAGTGTAACCAATATCGGTGGTGCGTTAGGCCACGCCCACCGCGTGGAACTCGTATTTGGTTCCTGGTTGTCCTTTGAGTCAGGCGACTACCCGGACTTGATTTCAGGTGAAATTTATTATGAAACTTTGAAGAAAAAAATTTAAAAACTGGATGAATTTCATGAAAAATGTGTTATGAAAAAAAATTTTGAATATGATTTCTCTTTCGAAGAATTTCTTCAATTGAAAAATATTAATTCGGGGATTTTATTTAGAAAAAGATAGTTTTGACGTACTTTCCGACAGGCAAATCGCTCGTTAAGAAGTTAACTTTTGACTGGTTGAATACAGAAATTTGAAATAAACCAAACCGATTTCCGACAGACATGAAGGAATTTACCTGAGCAAAGCAGACGCTATAAAAAGAGCTTATTTTTTTCAATGGCTTCTCGCATTCATTTGTAGATATCATACATCGTTTTGACAGGCACTTGCAAGCCCCTATAACCCCTTGGTTTTGACAGTGTTTGTTCCCTATTACCTGAAAATACAGTATTAACTTAAAATTGATAGCTATCTAAAAGCCTAACTGGTTATTTGAAGTTGTTTCAAAATATATAATACACAGGGTAGTATGAAAATTTTTCTTACAAGTCATTTCCATCTTTCTCGCCGAAATCATCCGGTGCCTCCGGCCGCGGATATAACTCCTTTTGGCCAACTCGAGGTACAGGCGCCTTTCGAATGTCATCAATATGTACATTCAGATCGATGCCCCCTTGGTTTTCTGACTAGCAACTCTCACTGGTTTGGTATGAGCCGACCCATGTTGACCCGAAGTTGTTACGTGCCTTTTATAAGTTTCTGTACAGCACCCAGTCCCCGGGTTCGAAACTTACCGGCTGTTCGTCTGGGTTGGAAAAATGCTTTTCCTGTATTTGCCGGAATTTTCATCGGCAATGCGAAAACGCTCGTCTCTATCATCGTTTATCGTCAGTTGCCATTTAGATAGTGGCGTTGCCCACTCGCCGGGCTTGGGAAGCTCGTATGCTAGCAACAGCATGCTCGGAGGGTAGTGAGTGGCCGCATTAAATACAATTTCTGGATGAGTCTCCCAGTATAAAAATCTTTTCATATTTACCTATCAAATACTCGAGAAGGCCATCTTAGGAACTAATCACCATATTTGAAGGAACGATGTTCAGTTATTACTAGTGCTTGCAGCTGCAAAATTTCCATTTCACAAAATTCGGCATGAAATTCACTTAAAAAATTTACTCAATTCAATGGGTTCAAACTGCATATTTGTTTCATGAAAATTGAGACCCCTCCATGTCCACCATAATTTCTACAAAAATAACTAGTGGAGTAAATTTAATTTTTCTACTTCCACTTTTGGAAAGTTTGTTAATAAAAAATACTTAATTTTCTCTTTCGTCATTTCTGGGTGAAGTTTGTGAACATGCAGAGAGGATTTTTAGGAAACCACTCTTATTGAACGATGTTATGGATTCCATTTAATGATGCGTTCATTGAACTAGGGTTTTCAGATCTAGCCTCCGTTTGTCGATTGGATTTATTGGCCGCTATGGTTTTTTTGTCGTTTGTAAGAATCGTTTTCCATTCTCCACTTGATGTGGTTTCTACTTGATCATATAGCTGAACTCACGTCTTGAAAAAATATTTTTTCAATATAACTTGCTTCATCCTTCTTGCAGGTATATTAGATTTTCCATTTCCTGTACCTCCTACTTGAGGCGAAGCTGCGGCAACACTGCAATCCATTTTATTGGTATTCAGCGAAAGTATGATTGAGTTTTTATCATCAACCTTCAATTCTAATTCCCTATTCAGTTTTTTGAGGCATTCCAAGTCAGCATTGACCCACCTCAGATCACATTTTGATTGTCCAATAGTCACTTCTAGAGTGATGTTATGTGGAGTGTTTCCCGTTAATTCACTTTCTGAAATAATTTTCGAACAGTATCACTGAGTTCGAATCACAAGGCACATTTATTCTCATCATAATGTTAATTAAATCACAATTTTTCAACTTGTCGAGTTCTCTCGAGACTGACTCGAACGTTGCCATGTTGATGAATATTCAATTCGAATAAACAACACATCATTATACGATTTTTACAAATAAAACGTATTTGCTATACAGCAGCTCCCAGAGTTGGAGTAATAATTTTAATATTATCATAAGTACTTCGTATTAATGAGCTAAGGTGCGTTAGCCTGCTGCCAATCCAATCCAAAAATATTTATCAGTTGATAATTCTCATACATTTCGATTAATACTACTATATACATTTAAAGCTACTGTACACAATTAATAAATAATTATTGTATGAACGCGCGCTTGAACTTCCGGGGAAGTGCAAAGGGCGCGCCACCGCCTGCTGGCGTTGACTCGGTATACAGTAAGTTAATGTCATTAAAAAAATTCCAATATGTACTCCCCTCCTGCTTTCGCTCATTAGAGTATAATCGAGTGTGTTTTGGTTAATTTAAAAAGATGCTGCATGTTTCCAATCCTGTCTAGTGTGTGTTTTACTTTGCAAAGTCATTGTCTGGAAAAGGGTGGCGCTAAGTATAAACTTCGCGAACCACCAAAAAACCAGCTCTTAAAAATTACAATATGATTACGCTTTTGTTTGAAGTGGATAATTTGGAAGTATTTGTGTTCTGTAGTTATTGATTTGAGGATGTGTTTGTGTGGAGTTTGTTTTGAGTTTCGAGTTTTGAGTGTTTTGTGTATAGGTGTTTTGGGTTTTTCATGTTTGCAAGTGTTCTGGTTTGAAGTATATTTGTGTTCAAAGTGTTTTGTTTATTTTTGTGTGTTTGTTGTTCAGCTCACCGTCCCCGTCAGGGGCTTTCGGCCCTTCCCCCGCCCGCCCCCGAAGGCCGCGCCGCGGCCAGGGCGATGAGCTGGTGTATGGTTTGTGTCAATGAAAGAATGGCAGTCTGTATGTCTGTTATTATTTCTGTTTGTCTGGTAATAATGTTTTTGAGTGATACTATTTATTTGTAGGTGTCATGAGCCAAGTTCTGTTGGGGGCGGCCATTTTCCACAGTTCTTGGTTCTGTCGTTGGTTCTTGTCCATTCCTTGTTATTCGGCCTGTCCCACCCTGGCCTTGGGGGTTGGCTGGAATTCTCAAGTCGCTGTTTTGCATTCTCATTCTTTCCGTTTTCGGTCCCTAGTTTGTCGGAGGGCGGAGTATAGTTTCTTCTTTTCGTTCTGCTAGCTCTATCAGATAGGCATCGCATCCTTTATAGTTTGCTGGGTGGTCCAGCATGCAGTTTGTGCAATTTGCTGGCACCTTTCGACAGATATCAATGAAATGTCCTTCTGAGCACTGCAAACATATGGGTTAAAGGTTACATTTCGCTACAGTGTGTCCCCACCTTTGGCACTTCCCGCATTGAGAAAGCGCATTGTCGTCCTTTTTTTTGCCAGTCTAGTAAGATTTCATTCAGAACTTTAGCTTTGTTCCCTGAGTAACTTCTCCTTCTATTATAATTAAATGTAGAGGCCTCTTTGTTTCCTCCATCCTGTTAATATTTACAGTTTTCATTTGATGTTCGTTTTTTAGACTTTTTGCTACTTCCTCTGGGGTTGGTTTGGTGTCCATCCCTTTGAGTATAAAATCTGTTTGTTATTTTGGTTTTCGGGGGTTTGTATGAAAACCTACTTCTTTGTTCGTTATGAAGTCTTTTATTCATTCAAAGTTCTTGCTATTTTCATTATGCAAGAGTGTACTTTCTTGCGTGTATTTTACGAATATGTTTCCCTCGCAGTGCTTGGCTGCTTCTCCATATGTTTTTTCCGTTATTATGAATTTTCCATCTAGTATAATAGGTGGAGGGTAATTCTCGTTCTTGAGTATTTGTTTTCTCCAGTAGTGATTCGTTTCGCAAACTACTCATCGAATCATTTTGTCCGACTGCTTGCAAAATTATTGTGCATGGACTTGGTGGTTCCTTCCCTACTTGTTTGGTTGCGAATATGGGTATCGCCACTATTTCTTTTGCATAATTTTCCTTAATGTTTCTTCCGTTTTAATGAATTGGTCCGACTTGCGTTGGTATTCATGTTCATCGTCACTTTCGGTGCCTATTTTCGAACACATAGAACAAAACAATAGTGGCATTGTCACTTTTCTATAATACGAGATTTTACCAGATTTTGTCAATTTTCTGAACTATCAATATTGATTCAATGTGCGATTTTCATCATTTTATCATATAACACTGTATATATATATATATATATATATATATATATATATATATATATACACACATACATACATTTATCTAATAAAGAACACTCCACTGAAAGAGGAGCGCATATGAGTAAATAATTAGAGAACAATAATATAAATATGAATTGAAACTCATGTGTATAGATAAAAGAAAAAATAAATATAAATAATCAAACCGAATATACAAATGAATTTTGATTCAACTCAAACTATTCCAATCTTTGTCAAGATACTCTTGAACATCGTAGAATGTTTCTTTGATGAGAAGTTGTTTCACATATCTCCTTGAGAGACAATATTTCTGACAGTAACCGGAAGATGAGTATTATAATTCAACAGCATTATAAATCAGTGACTTTTTTGTTAAATTGTTATTTTGGCGACTAGAACTAACAACCATATCATATAACAATTTATTCTTGTGAATTGAACATACAGTCTCAAGAATAAATAAAGATGAAAGGGTAAGGATTTTGTGTTCTACGAAAAGAGGTTCACATGATACTCTGGGTCAACATTGTGGAGGTATCGAATGGCTCGCTTCTGGAGGATGAAAATCGAATGGAAATTTTGATAATTGCAAATACCCCTGAATGGTATTCCGTATCTGATGTGTGACTCAACCAGAGCATGATATACTATTTTCGCAGTGGCCTGACCCAGTTCTCTAAACACTACCCGCAAAGCATAACACCCAGATGCCAATTTTTTTTTTCAATATTTTTACATTATTTTCAAAGTTGAGTTTGTCATCCAGATGAATACCAAGAAACTTAGTATTTTGTCTCTTCAATGAAAATGTCAGTACCCACTTGAATCTCTGGTAGATTGCATTTGATTGATAAGGGGCTGGTTTTATTTATATTAAAAGAAAGCAAATTCGAGTCACACCACCCACCCCTTCACAACGGAAATATCATTGACAATTTTAGTGTGCACGTTTTTTACTTCAATATCATGCTGCAAAAATAGAGAATTTTTCATCAGATTAGCCAAATCATTGAAGTACAATAGAAACAGGATAGGTCCAAAAACCCTGGCACACCATGATTAACCGAATTAGTTTCAGACATCGTATCTAATTTTACAATTTGAGATCGCTCCCTATGGTGAGATTGAATCCAACTTAGGCTCTGATTTCTGAAACCATAGTGTTGGAGTCGGCGCAACAGAATTTCATGATTTACACGGGGCTTGTGGCTCAGTGGCAACAGCGTTGGTCTTGTGTCGACTGTTTCCACCCGGCTCGGGTTCGAATCCCGCAGCTGGTGAAAAAAAATTTCAAGGTCCCAAGAGTGGTTTCGGATCCCACTATAAAAGGTAAGGTCCCCGTGATTTTAACTCGTACAAGTTTTCATTAAGTTCTGGGGGTTGTTCAAACAACTAAGAAAGCGGTAAAAAACAATTTTACAAAACAATTATTTTACACAATCAAAAGCTTCCGGAAGGTCACAAAATACTGCTGCGCAAACTTCCTCCTGATTCAATTTGCTGTGAAGCTCTCTCAGAAACGAGAAGATAGCATAGCCTGTACTTTTTCGTGGTTGAAAGCCAAATTGTTGAGGCATCAGAATGTTATGTACATTTATGAAATTCATCAGCCTGATTTTGACTAGCTTTTCTATAACTTTTCCCAAAGTCGGAATAGGAGAAATTGGTCGAAAATTTGAAGGATTCGTTGTATTCCCACTTATGAAGAGGAATCACAAGACTTGCTTTCAGATAATTTGGGTAGAAAGAGTCATTAATGAGAGAAAAGCGGCATGTTTTCAAGAATATTTATTGAAATGTTATCAATTCTGCAAGAGGTTTTATTTTTTACTTTCTTTATTGTATCCATTAGCTAATACATGAGTCAGTGATATGGATTTCACTCATATATTTTCTGTCAGTCTCTCAGCGATGGTGCAATCAAATTCATTGAGAATGTTTGGATCCAAAGTAATATTGTTAGATACAAGATTTTTCCCCCGAATATCATTTACAATACGCTAGGTTTCCTTAGTTTTGTTATAACTTACTGAGATACGGTTATGATAATACATTATTTTTGCAACCTTAATGACATTTCTGTAAATCTTTCCATAATTGATGTAATAGTGATGAAAAAATGGATTGTTACTGTATTTTCTAATATAATGAAGACTTCTCAGGTTCGTAGCGGAAATACGAATTTTTTTAGTCAGCCAAACCTTCTCAATTCTATTATTCATTTCAATTTTTGAATAGGAAAGGAAATCTCGAAGCAATTGGATGATACGAAAAGAAGGGATCATCGGCATATTGTACCGTATTCCATTTAGCATTAAGACAATTATTATAAAACTTTGTGCAATTGCTTTCGCTTGATAATCTACCGTATTTGAATTCATTGGTGACACTGTTATACATAACCTAAACTTCACAGCAGATAGCCTCGTGATCAGAAATGTTTGCTGATATAACGGAATAGATAACATTTTCTTCAGTTGAGTTGGTGCAGACGTAGTCGATTTTGCGTTTCGAATTGGGTGTTATCCTGGTTGAACTATTTGTGTGCATAGATGAGTTAAATGAAGTGAGGAGATTTGGTAGTTGATGGGTCAAAGGAGAGGTATTATCGTCACAGTTAATGTTGAAATCACCCGCCAAAATAACAGTTGCCTTAGTGGGAAATTTGAGCAATAGTAATTCCAGATTTTCGAGAAATATAAGACCATTCGAGCAATGTGATCTGTATATGCACAACACAAATGGGTTAGCTGTACTGGAGTGAGCTAAGGTAAATTCGAATTGGTTTTCCACTGTAAGGTCATCATATTTATTGACATTAGTGAGCTTAAGTTAGATGAAGCCGAATTTTGAAACAAAATCAATGTTCCACCGCAGTTAAATTCACTTCTGCTAAAATTGGATATCATGGTGTAATTTGGAATGTATATATTTCCAAGATTCATATACATTTGACTTAACCTAAAATATACATACTTAAAGCTACTATACATAATTACAATGTATGAGCATACGCTTGCCCTTCACATGGAGGGCGAAGGGTATATAGGTTCTCCTTTCTGTAACTAATGCTTAGTGAGTAATACATGGGAAAAATTTTGGCTCTCGAGGAGATTTACAAGTCATTAACTTTGTTTCTGATCGATTGAACATTGAGGGTAAATACTGAGATTAAGTGCTCAGTTTTCGAAAATCTGTCTGGTCTAAAAAAATATTGTGGGTCGAGTTGGAATTGTTCAGGCCAATAATTGTCTGATTCTCAACACTTGATTGATCAACATTATTTACAGGTTCTATGGAAAATGAATTTGTTCGCACTATTTTCTGAACAATCTGGAGTTGATTCTTCGAAACATGGTCCATATATTTTTTAATTTTTTTAATAATATTAAATTTGCTGCCTTTATGTTTTTCATCGGACATAAAACTGATGGAGCAACTTCTATTATGCCGTTTGAATATATTTACTCTAGTGAAAATGATTCTATTGATGTTTCTGTCATACAATATGTATTGCGTTCTGATATGATAATTAGATTGGTGAACTTTCCAAGACCCAGAATATTGTTTAAAAACTCATGTAAGGCAGTACTATTACTCATATTGTTCGTGTTGAACATAACAATACTCGTGTCTTCTTGACCAAATTCAATAGTTCCTCAGAATATATTTTCTGTAAGTTTACTGAGTTCAACATTATTTATGATTTTGTCATTTATAAAATATTTTGAGTTACCTAGGATTTTTGTAACTGCTCTTGGAAAACCGGTTGCATATTGATTCACAAAGATGAACATTCTCCTAGATGGGTTAGAAGAACTTCACCATGGGATTATCTTCTGTATGAAAATTCTTCGAAGTTTCACCTCTCTTGATTCCTGTTTCTTCGAATTCCTCCAGGAGACAACTCCAGAATCCAAACAGGACCAATGTCCAAAACCAGAAATCCAGAAAATAACAAAATCCAGAAAACCACAAGTTCCAGAAATCCACAAAATCCAGAAAACCCATGAAATTAAAACCCCTGGCCGAATAAGGGGCCCTTGGGACGATACCATCAAAGGCGTCTCGTCGTTGAAATAGATGGTTCCGTAACACTGGAATATCTTCGGCCCTCTTAACGCACCTCTAGATTCGATGTATTTTGTCCCAAAGAGTTTCCGGAAGGGTCAGCATGGCGTGTATTTGCAGATCCTCCCAAGAGCCTCAAATCCGAATAAATTTCAAAAATAGCTCACAGGCTTCACCAATTATCCGGAATTCATCACGCTTGGTACGAAAGAAATCCCTTTCGGGTGATCAGATGATCACAATTTTATTTCAATACCAAGTACACGTCCTATTTTTACCTTCTCTCCCCACAAGCAACCGACAAGCGGAAATGAAAAGCCTTTTGATATTCAACAAACGTCAAGTTTGGCCAATGAACGACGAGCAGTAGTTCATAAGTTCGCCTAACGATGTCGCTGCCCCAGACATTCCCTCAGGATTTTGAACCTCCTATCGAACATTATCCGTGTTTCATCTCGTGAAATTCAAAATACGCAAATTGACAATACGAAACAATGGTAACAAACACTTACAATAGAATGTGGGACAATATTTCTCCAACACTGCACGCAGTCTAGAGTTAATGGTTATGGAAACTGATAGGGACAAATTTCAAGTTATTTTCTTGTTTTTTCGATAGAATATTGTAATTTAAAACGGTATTTGCAATTCTATAATTATTGAGCTTATTTCCCTTGAAGCTATTGATCTCCAAGAAAGAAACGTCCCCGTTGGCATGAAAATTCAACTTCTTGGAATATTCGTATAGCTTGTTATTGAATTTATGAATGAGATTATTGACATTGAAATTTTTGCCAACATTTTTGTTTATTTTTCTGAACAATGGATATTTACTCGTCCTGAAATCATTTACCCCTGCCATAACAATTATATAATCATTTTGACCTAATTTTTTTGACAGATTGACAATATCTTCAATTAAATATTCAAAAGTCGCTCCTGGCTTGATGATAGTTTGAACATCAAACCTATTTTAAGTAAATTGAGATAACATATTCCCCAAGCCATATCCAAGATCATCACATAAGATTAGGATTTGATTTATTTTCCCTATGTGATTTTCTTGGATGTCTTGACTGAAATTCAAATTATTTATAGCAGCCCTACCTTCTTTCAACTGGACATCTGTTAAGGATGAGTGTAGAGTTTAGGGCTTATTATTTTCATTAAGATACAGAAATAAATCCAATCCAACGTGTATCGTTTTCCATTCTTTTTACATTTGCTTGCTATGTAACATATTTTAATCATAGTAGCTGGTAGATTTTTTAAGTAATTTTCAATTTTGATTGAATCAATAGATTTTTTCTTAGATAGTATTGTTGTTTAATTTTGATTTTCTTGGCAACAACACATTTCCTCTTTTTCTCAGGATTTTTCTTCAGAATATACTTTTGTTGAGAGAACACTCTGCATTCACTTGCACTAGGGAAAATAAAAATTTCTCAAGACTTACCTTGTCCCCGGCAAATTTGTTTCATGTCAACTTATCTTCAATAGTTTTGAAAGTCCTAAACAGTAGACAAAGTGTCCATTATATTAACAGACTTATTGAAAGCTCCAGCATACACAGATGTATTTGTTAAAACTACTGTTTTTTCTAGAAAAGGAAAATCCATTTCATTTAATGCCACTTTAGAAAATATAATACGATTTTCCAATTTGTGGAAAATCCCGGGATCGAGAACACTGATGGAAATTTCACAATTTTTTATCGCATAATATAAGTAGCCTGTGAAATTATAGTGGCCACTGAAGGTTGCATAAAAAGAGGGTAGAGGTTGGCTCATGCTAGTGTTTTCTGAAACTTGTTCCGGAGAGGAAGCACGGGGTAGTCTATTCGTGCCAACACTAGAAGAACCAGGATCAGAATTCGATGGTTGCCTTGGAATGCCCTCCCTAAAAATCATGGAATTAGTGTCAAGTGGAAATATCATTTAAATTAATTCCAATGAAATATGTTCATTAATGTATTTTGGAAAGTATGCAAAAAAGATAATTTATAAAAAAAATCGTTTGCGGTTGGGCAACCCCCGTCAGGAACGAAGTTCCTTACGCCTTTTATTCAACTCCGAATGTAATTCGATATGGAGATTTATCATCACGTAAGGAAAAAGCGTTATGCTATCTCCATGCGACTTTCTCTCTCTCTCTCTCCCTCTCTTTGTAATCTGTATATTTTAATTTTTTTATTTTCTATCATTTTTTCAATTCAAATATTGTGTAAGGAACCAAATCAAATATTGTGTAAGGAACCAAATCAAAAAGTTTGATTTACTTTTTCATTCATTGAAAATTAGATATAGAATTGTGAATTTTAAATAATAGTTGCCATCAATCTCATGTGTTGCTTTTTAATATTTTTTTACTATCATTATTTATTTTATAATTATTAGATTATCTGTATCTTAGATGATTATGTGAATGTTTGTTTGTAAATAAGATTTATTTATTTCAATAAATTACTACTATTACTATGTTTCCACAATTTTGTGTTTTTTTTTTCTCAATATTTTTCCCTTTTAAAGTTGACGTTTTCTATTCCATCACATTTAATTGTCATTATACCATTTTTCCAAACTCCTCCGCCACATTAAAAGGTATCTGATTCCTATTCGTTATATTATATCAAATTGACTGCCACATATTCAATGTGAACCATTGAGTCAACGTAGGCATACAAAAAATAAGAATTTATCTCCAAAAAAGAATATAATCATCTAAACACACGTTTTATAGAAATATAAAAGAAACAGAAATGTCTTCCACGTATTACCACTCAACGATAATATCCACATAGATATCCTACGGCTCATGTATTATTTTAAATTTCTCATATATATATATATATATATATATATATATATATATATATATATATATATATATATATATATATATATATATATATATTGTTTTTCCTTTCTTGGACATGAGGTTCATTTAAAAACCAGAGGTTGTTATTTCATGTTGTTTATTGATTAATTCCAGACGTTTCAGCCAGGGTTTTGGCCTTTCTCAATCGGTCAGACTAAAATATAAGCAAAAACAGTTTGTGAACGATTAAAATGAAAAGTTTGAAATCTAGATCAACTTACCATCAGCACAATCATCATGTTAAAATACAATTAATGAAAATATTTACCTTACGGGCACACACAGATTTACAACTGAGTGAAAGACTACCACCTATCTTAAATGTTTTGATTGCTTTGCAGGTTATGTTTATTTGAATCGAGAGTTTGAAACCAATTTCAAATGTAAAACGGTAAAATCATTGATAGTTATTTTTTGGGACTTGTCACAGGCACAGTAGCTGTGTGGCAGGACGTCCGCTCCGCAACCAAAGGTCCCAGGTTCGATCCTGACGCGAGCACATTTTTTATTTTTTTTTCCAAATTTTATTTTGTTAAAAGGCTGAAAGTTTAAACGCTTAGGGCTAAAAGCATGTAAGATAGCTGGAAACTGACAGTTTATGTACCGATCTACATGATATTATAGTAAATTTTATTTAGATTTTTTATGTCTGTTTTAAAATTGACAGTATTTGGGGTTTGTTCAATATGGATCATTTCATATATTTCTCTTTTGGGTTGGTTATGCTCCGTTTTAATAATTTTAGTTTTTTCCAAAATCAAATTTGTGGTTCAGTTGTTGCTCGTGTTTACTAAGCGCAGTTTGGTTCTTCTTATCGTATTTGTGTCCATTTAATCTATTCTCCGAATACTGACTAGTTTGACCGATATATACCTCATTACAGTTTGCACAAGGCACTTCCTATACATGTGTTTTTTTGTTTTCAGGTGTTTTTGATTTTAGCTGACTATAGTTGTTTTGAAGCAAATTATATGCTTTATGACATACTGTAATTTCATGTTTTTTAAAAGCTTTCTTGAAATTATCTGATAGTCCTGAGATATAAGGTAGTGTCAGGTATTTATTGTTTTCTTTTTTGTTACTCAGTTGAGCTTCAGTATGATCTTGAAATTTAGTTCATCTGTCTGCGAAAATAGAGTTTATAAGTTTTTTGGGGTAGCTGTTCTCTTTAAGTATATTTTTAGCTTTTTCGATAGTGCTGTTTCTGTATTTATTGTCAGACAGTTCAATTGCTCTGTCTGCCAACCCTATGATGACTGATCTTTTTTGTGACAAAGGATGGTTTGACATGTAGTTCAGGTATCTACCTGACCAGGTAGATTTTGTATACCATTCAGTCTCAATTTTATTCGAGTTATGATGAAGAGTCATATCTAAAAAGTTTATCTTATTGTGGACTTCAGACTCAATGGTAAACCGAATTTTTTATGGTATTCGTGAAAAGTTTAATAGATACTCTTCTTCGCCATCAGGGATAGCAGTCAGGCAGTCATCGACATATCGAAATAAGAATGGTGCATTAAACTTTAGTCTAGGTAAAATTTTGTTTTCTATATCTTCTAAAACAAGTTGGGCAATCACACTAGAAATGGATGAGCCCATAGCACAACCATCCATTTGTTTGTAAAAATTGTTTTTAAATAGAAAGTAAGTAGAGTTCGAAGTGAGGGAAACGGCCTCTTGAAATTAATCAAGGGGTATATCAGTGTAGTCTTTAATTTCGTTCCATTTATTTTTAATAAGGTCCAGTACTAACTCTATTGGAATATTAGTGTATAATGACATCACGTCTAAAGAGATTACCTTGTATTTTTCCGGGATATCAATGTTTTTGATTTTTTCTTTAAAATGCCAAGAGTCTTTAATAAAGGAGTTGTTTTTGTTGACGATGTTGCTTAAAATATTTTTGAGGAATTTTGCTAGACTGGAAAGCGTTGATTGGACACAGGATACTATGGGTCGCATTGGGATTCCAGCTTTATGCAATTTAGGTAAACCGTACATTTTTGGTGGATATATATATATATATATATAAATATAAATATATATATATATATATATATATATAAATATAAATATATATATATATATATATATATATATATTAAATAAAATAATATATATATATATATATATATATATATATATATTGAAGAAAGGGTAGTCTCGTGACTGGATAGTTGAAAAAAACTATGAATTTGAAATAAACTTTGTAGAAAGGATATTCCTTGAGGTTGCAGTCAAAATTATTTTGACTGCAACCTCAAGGAATATCCTTTCTACAAAGTTTATTTCAAATTCATATATATATATATATATATATATATGAGAAATTTAAAATAATACATGAGCCGATATATATATATACAGGGTGTAACTGAATAAGTGTAAAACATTTAAGGAGGTGATTCCTCATCGAAAAAAAGATAGGATCTTTCATATAAAGAAACTTCATTGGAGCATCCCTTGTTAAGATACAGCCCCTTAAAGGGGGTACATAAAATTTGTATAACAATTTTTTTCACAAGCACTGAAAAAGTTACAATATTGAAATTAACCTGACGTTTTGTACTACCAAAAAGACACTTAGCCAGTAATTTATTTGGTTTACCCCATGGTTGTAAGGGGTGAAAAACGCAACCCCTAAAATTTATTTCCAATGTAACTTTTTGTCTTATCATTTGTTTACCATTTAAAAATTTATTTCCAATAGCCTGTTTCATTCTAAACAAAAAATGTCTCTTGGGTTTTTTGCCCAAAATAAACCAGTAAGCAGCAAAACATCATTTTACGAACAACTACAGAGATACATCGTCATAAATGCGAAAATACGAAACTAATCTATCTAGTAGGTCGCTATTAGCGATAGTGACACTTAAATTGGTATGACGCTGTCAGTTTGGGAATTTTCGAAATTGAATTAATACTAATTGTGTGTTGTTGTTCTGTTCTTAATTTGTTACTTTAATAATTCACTTGTTAATAAAATGGCATACACAAATGAGGAAATGGCTGATATGCATTACGTTTACGGTCTGTCGCAGGGGAATGGGTTAGAAGCTTCTAGAAGATATGCTGAAATGTATCCTCAACGGCAGCATCCTTCACATAGAATATTTGCTCGACTTCATCAACGATTACGAGAATATGGTTCATTCGACAAAAGAACGCAGGATTGTGGTCGCCATCGAGAAATACGAACACCACAGCTTGAGGAAGCAGTACTTAATTTGATTGAAGAACAACCTACTACCAGTACTAGAAAGATTGCTTTCCAGCTAAATGTTGATCATATGACGGTATTTCGAATTTTAAAGGAACAACTCTTATACCCTTACCATCTGCAACGAGTACAGGCACTGTTACCGCGTTTTTCCCTAAATACTTATTATCTGACGGTTACCGCGAGACTTTCGAACCGTCTTGAATTTTGCAATTGGATGCTGGAAATGATTAGAAGAAATTGTGACTTTCTGAAGACGATAGAATTCACAGACGAATGTAGTTTTCTTCGGAACAAGATTATTAATTTTCATAATTACCACATATGGTGATGAAACCCTCACGCTATTGTCGAAACTAGCCATCAAGAACAGTTTTCTCTTAACGTGTGGCTCGGGTTATTGGGGATGATTTAATTGGGCCTCATTTTCTACCTCCTCGATTAAATGAGTGAGGCATACGTTCAATTTTTAAGAGAAGTGCATCCAGTACTGCTGGAGGAAGTTCCTTTGGGCGTCAGAAGGGATATGTTTTTATGCATGATGGGGCTCCCGCCCATTTTAGTCAAGTAGCACGTCAGCATTTAACTGAAACATATGCAAATCAGTGGATAGGTCGAGGAGGACCACATAAATGGCCCGCTCGATCCCCGGATCTCAATCCTCTCGATTTCTCTATTTGGGGCCATTCACAGCATTTGGTATATCGTACTCCTGTTCGCGATGTAGAGGACTTAAGAAACCGCATCATCGATGCGTGCAGGGTAATCAGAGAGACTCCAGGAATATTTGAGCGAATACGTGGCTCAATGCGCCGACGTCTAGACGCATGCGTAATGTTTGAAGGTAGACATATTGAACATTCACTATGATTTCTACATGTTGTGTGTTTTGTTATTAATGACTTAGTTTTGTTTATTACCCTTTAATCGTTTAATGCAGGTACTAACTACAAAATAACAATAAATCCAGTTCGCATTTATGACGATGTATCTCTGTAGTTGTTCGTAAAATAATGTTTTGCTGCTTACTGGTTTATTTTGGGCAAAAAACCCAAGAGACATTTTTTGTTTAGAATGAAACAGGCTATCGGAAATAAATTTTTAAATGGTAAACAAATAATAAGACAAAAAGTTACATTGGAAATAAATTTTAGGGTTGCGTTTTCACCCTTACAACCATGGGGTAAACCAAATAAATTACTGGCTAAGTGTCTTTTGGTAGTACAAAACGTCAGGTTAATTTCAATATTGTAACTTTTCAGTGCTTGTGAAAAAATTGTTATACAAATTTTATGTACCCCTTTAAGGGGCTGTATCTAACAAGGGATGCTCCAATGAAGTTTCTTTATATGAAAGATCCTATCTTTTTCGATGAGGAATCACCTCCTTAAATGTTTTACACTTATTCAGTTACACCCTGTATATATATATATAATTAAAATAATACATGAGCGATATATTATATATATATATATAATATAGTATATATATATATATATATATATATATTATATATATTTATATATATATATATTTCCAACATACAAATCGAGGTCCATTTGTGCAAAATCTGCGGAAGTTGTGAGGACCTTGTCAGAGTGAGGTCCGTATACGGTCCTCACAACGTTATCTCATTGCAGACCATTGCATCCTAATTTTTTTCATTAATTGAACTTTACAGCGTTTGACGTGAGTCACTTGAAGTTTTGTTCATTATTCTATTTCACACATTTCTCATGATTAATTGAGATTCCGCGAGAAATATGTGGACCTCACTTTGGTATCATAATGGTTGAAACAGTATACTTTAGTTGGCGGCTTCGCCATGTTAAGGCGCTGCTGCGGGAGTATATTTTCCATACGTGTATATTTCACTCTGTACAAATTAATATAGAGAGTACGAAGTGAGGACCGAATAAGTGGCAACATAGCGGGATATGCAACTTGCAGACATTGGCAATCATATTAGTGGTGGAGTAATAATAGCTCAAAATTATGCATTATTTCGGAATCCTGAAGGACTGCATGGATTTTCCTGAAACCTTTTGATATTACTTAGAAATGACTTGCAGAAGAAAATTATAAACTCATATTTGTGCGCTGATTGTTTATTAATTGTTTGAACAATGGAAAATAATTTTGTTGGGCAAGTCTGAAATCAAGGAATATCGAAGTAATTTGACCCAAATTGATGCTATAGTGGATTCTGAGGTCGCTGAACGAAAATATGATATTGAAAAAACGATAGCGTGAACAGTCGTGAAGGTAAATTTCATGAATGATAAATTAGATTTATTTTTTATTTATGTGTACATCTCGGAGAATACGTTTTGGAGGTAATGAAGCTTTATCAAACGACTTATAGTTTGCCGATATGAGGTATGGAAATGGAATATTACGATTTTATTGAAAATCTCCTACAGCTGCCATTTTGGAACTACTAGACCATTTTCGAAAATGTGGCCCCCACTTAACAAGTTTCGTTATATCCCATGTATAAGTTTTTGGTCTTTGAAGCATGGCCTAAAAATTCAAATTTGTCAACTTTTTCAATTATTCAATATTTTGAGCTCTGCATTTATCGAAATAAAATTCCTCTTTTCCTTTAATTGACCTTTTTTTATTTGTCATTTTGAGAGTAATATGTAAAAATTTCGGATGTATATCTTGAAAATGAAAAAAATCCTGCTTTGACGTAATTTCATATACGAACTATTCCTATACATATTTTTTTTCGCGTTTAAAAACATCACTCCTCGTTAGCTGCATTTTTCTGCTTTCAGATGAATTTTTGTTAGTTTAATTTGATCAATTGGATCAAAATTTAGTGTAAAGCGCTCGTGGCTGCGTGCTCCTCCAGCGCTGCACTTGGAAGCGGTCGCCTCACATTTTCGCACGTTAGCAAAAAAAATCTGCAGCTACAATTTTTATTTTGAAGAAAAATTTTATATACCTTTTTGATGTAAAATTTTCCATTTTTGGGAGTGGCACCATTGGTTATATATTTTTTTAATATTCAATATATAATGTAATTTGGCAACTTATTTGTTAAATAATCTATTAAGTACACATTTTACTGTTGGTAACTTTTTATATGTTGTTCCCAACATTTCACTAATGTACAATAAAAAGTTACCACCATACCCCAATTTTCTGAAGCTAAAATTTAATATTACTCCACTAGTGTACGTAGAGCATCAGTGAGCTGAACTAAACTTACCGATCAACTGTTCTATCTCTCTCTAACATTCAAATATGATATTTTCGATCCAATATAAAGTATATCGAAAGATATCGAAACATAACAAGGATTTTAAGCAGGAACTCATTCATAAAAATGGACATTTCGTCAATTTATAAAAAAATGTAATATTTTCTCATTTGATACAATTTACACTTATATTAACAAAGAAAAAAAATTGTTTGAGGTCATAATATGAGTATTTGTTGGTTAGGTGAACTAATTTTTTCTTCTATATAAATGTTATCAAAGTTTATTTAACAAAAAATTGCATGGATTTTGGAGCAACATTTGTAAGTACAGATAACAAGATTCGGAAAATACGATTACGATTGAAAAATCTTGATATCACATTTTGAACTAGAGTTTTTGGTTTTTGAAGCATGCCCAACAAATTCAAATTTGTTATTTTATAAAATTATTCATTATTTTGACCACTCTTTTTTTTTAAATAAAATTTTAAGATTTTTTTCCATTTGCACACCTTCTCAAGTGTCATTTTGAGAGTAAACTGCATGAATTTCAGACGATTATTTTGGAAATTTAAAGAATGTCAGATCTTTAATTGATTTTTTAGAAAATTCTACACTGACGTAACTTCATATATGTACCATTCCTATTCATTTCTTTTTTCATATTCGAACACAATAATACAAGACACATCGTTAGCTACTTCTTTCTTCTTTCATTCAAATTTTTGATAGCTCAATTTGATCCATTAGATCGAAAGTTATAACAAAGCGCGCTCGTGGCTACGTGCTCCTCGACAGATGCACTTCAGTGTCGCCGCCTCACATTTTCGTACGTTAGAAAAAACAATATGCAGCTTACAGTTTTCATTTTAAAGAAAAATTTTATATACCTTTTCTATGTGAAATCTTCCCTTCTTTCGAACGGCTGTATCAGTTTTTCAAAAAAGAATATATTTTTTTCAAGATATTCAATGAACAATGTCATTTTGCAGCTTATTTGTTACATAATAAATTTACCACACACTTTACGGTTGGTTGATTCTTCTATGTTATTCCTTACATTATCACTAATGTACAGTAAAAATTAACACAGTCCCCTAACTTTCTGAAGCTGATATCTAATATTACTCCACTATAGGTGATTCTAATCTTTCAATCAAATTTCAATATAGTTTCATTTCAGTGTTATTTGGAAGGCTGATTTTATTTCCAATTTCCATCGGAATATTGTTGAGAAATAAAAAGTTATAAATAATGTATTTCAGAAAAAATCTCTTTATAGTTCATGTATTCGAAAAAAATTACTCATTTCTGTTTTTCACATCAGTTTGGCTATTTTATATCAAACCATCAATATATCAAAAAGAGAAAACTACTATTTTTAATGATCGAGTATGTCATTGATACAACATTATTATAAACTAACAGACGTTTAAAATTGATTTTGTTAATGTACATCAAGAAAATGATAATGTGGTAATGATTTCGTCGATGATTTTCATCATTCACGTCCAGCAGTTCTTTATGTATAGTTTCCATGAGCAGTAGGACAAATGAAAAGCACTACTCTCTCATTACAGTTTCAATGCCAACGTTTCACCGAGGGATCTCGTTTGCATTAAAACTGTAATGAGAAAGTAGTGTTTTTCATTTGGCCGACTGCTATTGAAAACTATTTTCAAGGAAAATAATAATTGCTTCTGTATACAATAGTTTAATAAAATTAACTTTTTGAAATAAACACAAAATATTCACCAGTAATACTGTGGATTACGTTGGTGCCTAGATATTTCATTTTCTAGCATAGTTATTAACAACGAATATTTTGATTTTCTCCCAACTTTTGTTATTGAAGATACATGGGTTTTCCTCTTGTCACTGTAAACATTCACTTTTTTTGAAGGATTTTTACTTCGAATGGTCTTAAAGAAAAAACAAGTGTTATTTCTTTATGCTCTTCTGTCCAATGTTTCAATATTCTTCTAGATTTTTTTTGGATGGTAGCTGCTTTTTCCTTTAGCAGAGAAAATATATATATATTATATATATATGTATATATAAAAAAATCATTTTTATTTCAGAACATGTTTTGGTGATATTCTATATATATATATATATATATATATATATATATATATATATATATATATATATATAATTAGAATATCCCAAAACATGTTCTGAAATAAAAATGTTTTTCAAATTTGGATACGTTGATGTATAAGTTATATGTTACATTTTGATTTATCATCCATCATATGGTTTTTATATACATCAGTCTGATCAAAATTGTTAGTGTATTCACGCACCTAACTGAATAAAAATCAAGATATTATTTTTCAGTATTTTTGTGGATGCGGCTAAGTTCACACTCGTGTGAGCTCCGAGAGCTAAACATCATATAAAATGAGTACATTTTTTTTAAACAACTTGCATGCTTGCATACATTAAAAAGAAAAAATATTTTTTTCAATTGTTTGACCTAGGTTATTCTGTGAGTAGCAGATTCAAAACCTTACCTATTTTACATTCGCGGCAAGATTTTGAATCTGTTCCTCACAGAATAATCTAGGTCAAACAATTGAAGAAATTAGTTTTTTCTTTTTAGTGCATTTGTATAAAAGCTTGATTAAAAATTTTGTTCAATCATTCATCTTATTGAATACTGACAAAAACTCATAACCTCCGACCCCAAAAACCCCCACATATAAATTTTCATTGGAATCGGGCTACAACCACAAATTCGTCGCCACATAAGAGCCGCCATCTTGAATTTATTAATTCTGACAAAAAATTCCTGATCTCTGTCCCCGAAAACCCCAACATACGAAATTTGAAAAGAATCGAACCATAATCACAAAACTCGTCCGCCATATTGGAGCCGCCATTTTTTGTCTATAAAATTCCGTAATGAATTTTCACTGGAATTATAAACACCTGCCAAATTTCACGTTTATCGAACAACTAGAAATGGGTCAAATTTAACTTGTAAGATTTTATCACAAACCCACAGACAACGGACCAGGTGAAACTAAATAAAAGCTTGTAAATAAAAAATTTGTTATTGAAAGGTTCTGGAGATCAATCCATTTTTGTTTCATGGAGAATTTTTATGTCTATTGAATTCCTAAAAAAAATTTACTGTAGAAAAATATAAGATTTGTTTTTGTGAATAATAATACGTAAAAATCAGTGTAGAGCAATAAATACAGCGAATCGAAATAGTCAGAGTAGTGAATATAGAACTTTATGTAAGAACATTTTCTCAATGAAATGAAATTGTGACCTACTAGTATGAGTGGCTCTAGTTTGCTATACGTATTATCCACTTTCATTGCATCGATTAGAAGGAAGCAAACTGTGGTCAAACATATATAATAAATTATAAAAGTCGAGCATTCATGCCAAGAATGATATAAGTTAATCTTTTCTCTCTCAGAAAATAACAGATTCAGATTCAGCACATACTAAGTAGGCATTCGTGACAAGTGCAAAAATATTATATTTACCAAAATGAAAAGAGAATACCTCAGTAACATTTCACATGTTTTCAGGTAGATCCGAGTGAAAGTTTCCTTTCAAGAAATGTTCCTTCAGTGATGATTTCTGATATATAATTTTTTTATTTTCAATGGCATTCATAATTCTCGACTCTGAAAATCCCTGAAAATAAACTCAAAATGGAAGTGGACCATCGAAAATAGTATTCTTCAAGTATTTTCAGTTCTTTACATGGAATTTCACACCATCTTGAATTCCTCGAATTCAGAATGAAATAAATGATATCTGTTCGCAGAAACCTCAAGATTATTTAATATTCGGACCAAAAATTAAAATTTTTTTTTTAGCCACTTTGAGTTTTTGAATTTTTATGATATTCGACTCTATACATTTGTTTTGGGAGGATTATGAGTAAAACTCTACAATTTCGAAATCAAAACATTGGAAAAAAATAAAAATACTCATGTCATAAACACGTGCTCAATTTCGATTGGGTGTTCAAATGTTGATCACTCAGATAGTTTCGATATGGAAAACACAAATTATCCAATGATTTTAGCAAGATTTCGATATCTCGTTTATTCAACCCTTCGAAACTCTCCCATTTTGGAATATTCAGGTGTCTCATCGTTATTTCATCTTTTTCATTCAGAGCCCTGAATAATATTTTAGTTTTACGATCCATCCTGTAAATATCCCGAAACATAACTATTTTCCATGTGGAACATATTAATTATTATTATTTGTATACTTTACCTTCTAAGTAATTTTCTGAAACTATAAACGGGGCACACGACTCACTAAATTATTCATACTACATTACAATGCAGTATGCACCGCCGAATAAGACTTGATTCGTTTGTACTGCCAACCACGCGATGTTCCACGAAGGAGCGAATCACATGACAGATTAAATCTGTACAATCTGGCAACATTGAGTGGTCCTCACTTTGTATGGTCCATATTTATATACGTGTTAAACGGTTTGGTAGAAACAAGCGAAATAATAAACGGACCTCACTTTGATTTCACAAAAGTACGGTCCTCAGTTTGTTCGAATATACGCATAAAAATTTAATCTGAAATCGTTCATATTTTAAGTGTATATTCGGGACCGCCTACTCAACCTGGTTTGAAAAAAGACAGAAAAGACTATAGCAAGTGTCTGGCATAGCTACTTCTGGTAGTCCTCACAACGTAAATTCTATGGTGTGTCCTCACTTTGATATCTGGCCGTATATATATATATATATATATATATATATATATATATAATAGAGACACAGAGAGAGAAAGTCGCATGGAGGGGGCATAACGCTTTTTTCCTTCGATGACGATTCCTACCAGTCAACTGCTAGTCTACCAGTCCTACTGCTAGCGGCGTAAAGGAACTTCGTTCCAAAAATCCCTATTACCTTTATTAAATATGTTGATTACACCTATTTCACCTATGCTGTGTGAGTAACAATTTTGAGTACGAAATAGAAGTTTATGCTCCATTAGTAAACTGTTTTGTTTTTTAATAAAAAGGTATCATGAAGAGCTTGTTCAAGAAAAAAAAAGAAACCAAACATTTTCCAAACTCTTCCTATTCAAATTATTATCTATCTCAAAAGCATATAGTGTTTTTTTTCATAGACTGACGAATTTATGTGCAGCAATACTATCCATAAAATGTTGATCAATAGTCTTTTTCATCGTAGAAAAAAAATTATGTGCATGCCTCAACTTCCGCCAAATTTCATACGTATATACAGTATAACCCGTGAATATGAAGGTTTCAATGAATTGAAAAAAATGTTTTCAATTATTAATCTACAATCAATTCTATAGTTTCAATTGTTTTGTACTAACAATAAAATAATAATAACAGCCATACCAGCCAGCCATATTCACTAAAATTGTTTGAAATTTTTATTTTGCCCGCTTTTATATATATATATATATATATATATATGAATATATATGAATATATATAATATAATAATATATATATATATATATATATATATATATATATATATATATTGTTATGATGAGGTGATTGTGGTTTGTTTTTATTTTATATTTATTTATATATTTTCACATCCGGCATCAGAACAAAAAAATATATTTGGTTTTACCAATTTTATACTATTTTCAAAATCTTTTAACTTTGCCCCTAGAATTTAATCCAATATATCGATAAATAAATACCCATATGAATATTTCCAAAGTCCGGCTATGTATTTTACCTTTTTTTCATTGATTATTTTACCATATTCTATTCATCGCAGCTAATTCAGGAGTCAGTTCTACTGTGGAGCCCTCTGATAGTTCTTGATGTCAGTTTAAGAAAATGGCAACTTATTTTTGCCCAATCATTGAAAATGAGGCAGAAATTTGCGTAATCAAAATAATAATTTCCTCTATTCAGGAAGACTTACTGTTACCTATTCTGCGATAATGAACTTGAATCAGTGCTTCATAGCAAAATATACATAAAAATTGGGTTATGTAATAATAAAGAGTGAAATGTAACCCATTTTTGTAGGTTATGTAGTCTATATACTAATTCATGAGAGTTTTCTATCGAAAGGGTTCTTTAAAAAGATTTATTTTCGAAAAGCACTGAGTTTAGTGACTTTTTATGGTTCAAAGTACCTGTGGCTTCTTAAAACGAAAATGTTCAGTGTCTCGGATCGCTCTCCCGTTCCTGGTATATGTCTCAAATGAGAAGGTAAGATTCGTTCTGCATCTGAGTTTTTTATCAGCTATAGTTCTTTATAGTATTTCCTTGTGTTGCAACGGCAAATAACTATTTTTGTAACGAAAATATGATTGATTTTTCAAATTCAAATTTCTTGAGTTCGTTCTTTTAAAATAATTTTTTTTTTCAATTCCCTAGCTTGTTGATTCCTTTCCCTTGATACCACACATCCTTTGTTTTCTTCTCGAATTTTCGATTTACACTTACTTTCCGTTGCACATTTCATTATTTTCGTTTATCTGACAGTTTTTAAATACGAATCGTGTCTAAATACCTTACATTCTATATACATGATATATAAAAATTAATTTTTAAGTTTCCTGCTTTTTATATTTTCAATATTTATAATTTTGTATCAAGATCTTTTCTGGCATCTCATTGGCTATTGTGTTTAGATCTAATTTCATATACAGAATGTTCTAACTTTAACATTTTGTTGTCTGCTTGTGCTCAAAAATATATTCGTAAATTTTGATTTCTATAATTTTATAAATCAAGCCAATTGCTTGTAATGTTGAAAACATGTTTATTTCAAACATAGGTATCGACTAATATATAAGGTTTCAGAAAAAACAGTAGAATCTTCAGAAACACTGTAAAATAACATATTATGAATGACTAAATATGAACATTTTTTTATTTATGTGCTTTTACAATTTTTAATTTTCATTTTAACTCTTTGAGCCTCTAGCACGTACTTCTAAACATAACAAATTCCCTAAATTTATATTCAACATTTCAATACTAGTTGGTAAAATTTGAATATCAATTTAATTATTCACAAATTATTGATACTACTTCTTTTGTTTCAAGAAACCAACTGTTTTTGGGGGTCCTTTGAATCCAAGAAAGAAAATTCTTCAAAGATAACATCATTCATGACATTTGATATATTTAATATTTATATTTTATACTGATATACATTTTTCAATATTCATTCGGTTTTCATAATTATTGGTACTCCTTTCAGTTATACTAAGTTTTAATTATTTTACTTATCTCCTCCTTCAATTATTCTCAGTATTTATATTATTTATTTATTTATTCGTGTCAGAAGCATCGTTACTTAATATACATAAAGAAAAAAAAATATGCTAGAGCTAAACATTTTTTGCCCAAAAGCGGGCGACGTAAATTGCGTTCGGCTTCGCTGCTATAATCTCCTCTATGGTACATCTAGCGGGGCACAGCGGGCAAGTGTATATATGTTGCGTGGTTTGCAGTTCTCCACAGTCGCAGAGATTGGAGTCCACAGGGTAGCCCCACTTATTTAGGATATCTCTCGATCTCGCCGTGTCCGTCCGCAGTCTGCTTAGCGCCTTCCAGATTTCCCAGTTTTCGCCGCCTCCTGGTGCCAGTTCTTCATTCGGCTTCATCCAATGTTGGTTTGAGGTCTTCCCCCAAAAGTCCACTCTGGTTTTAGGTTCCTCGTAATCTTCTGTCGATCTCAGGAAGCTTCTCCTTGATTTTAGTCGCTGATGGGCTGGTTGGAGACCGTAGAGGGGGTGGCGTTCAGATAATGCTGCTTTGGATCGTTCTTCGAGTGTAGCTGCTTCCCTACGGATGGCAGGAGGAGCGATGCCAGCTAGGTGGTGGATCTTATTCAGGGGTGTTGGCTTCAAGCATCCGGTGATGATTCTGCTTGTCTCGTTGAGGGCGACATCAACTTGTTTTGCGTGCTCTGAGCTATATCAAACCGGGCATGCATACTCGCCGGCGAAGTGACAAAGGGCGACTGCTGAGGTTTTGAGAACCCTGGGTTGGGCTCCCCAATTAGAGCTCGTCAGCTTGCGGACTATATTATTTCTTCCGCCAACTTTAAGTTTGGTGTTAAGGCAGTGGTGCTTGAATGTTAAGGCCCTGTCCAGTGTTACGCCCAGGTATTAAGGGTTAGGGCAGTGCTCCAATGGTACTCCCTTCCATTCGATCTGCAGTTTTCTGTCGGCTTGTTTGTTCTTAAGGTGGAAGGCACATACCTGCGTTTTTGTTGGATTTGGCTTCAGCTGGTTATTTCTGTAGTACGAATCCAACTCTACTAGGGCCGCGCTCAGTCGTTGTTTCACCTCTTCGAATGTTTTCCCTTGTGATGTGATTGCCCTATCGTCTGCATATATATAGTTCTTTGTTCCTTCAGGAAGGGGTTGGTCGTTGGTATATATGTTGAAGAGTAGTGGTGCCAGCACGCTTTCCTGTGGCAGGCCGTTTCTCTGGTTCCTCCACCCACTTCGCTTTCCCTGGAACTCCACCAGGAACCTCCGGTTTTGGAGCAGGTTTCTGATAATGTTTGTAAGGTTGATGTCTTTGGTTGTATGATATATCTTCTGCGTCAGGAGTCGGAGGTTGATGGTGTCATATGCCGCCGTGAGGTCGATGAAAATGGCACCCGTTATATATCCCCCTTGGAAACCGTCCTCAATGTGCTGAGTTAGGTTGAGCACCTGTGCCGTACAGCTCTTTTCGGGGCGAAATCCAGCCTGTATTTATATTGAATTGGATATTTTATTAATCTGAATCTCTCAATTCATTTGCTTTTATTTTGTGCATATACTCTTTTGCTATACTTTATTCATACATCATTAACTTATATTTATTTATAATTCATCAATATACCTTTATTTGGATTATCAATATACCTTTATTATCATCATCATATTTCTTATTATATACTTCATCATTATTATTTTTATCATTTCCACTTTCATTTCTCACATGCATTCTTTTCATACACAAAATATATTACTCTTTGTTTCTTTTTATTTTTCTTCAAAATTCATTTTATTTATTCTCCATTTCTATATTTTTCCTTCATAATATATTTTGGTTTTTTACTTTTTCTATCTGATCTGTACCAATAATTGTTTCAAATTTTATGTTTTTCAGTATAATTGATTGTTGTTCAATATTATTATTTTCTTTCTACAAATTTCAATTCATGTGTTGTTTTGTTTCCTCCAGTTTTTTCTCTCATTGATGTATTTTTTCTTTTAGTTCATTTTCCATTTTATTTTATTTCATTCAAATGTTTCTGAAACAATATCTATCTATCAAATAATTTTTAAATTTTTTTCATTCTTCAACCTACCTATTAAATTTGTTTAACCTACAATTAATTATTTCCTAAATTTTATTTTTGGTTTTATCTCCCCTTCTATGGAAATGTACTTGTTTTATTACTACAAGCATGTATTTTAATTAAAAAAATTTCATTTGAAATTTCATGTTAACATTTTCAACTATTTTCTTTTTCATAATTTTAAACTTTTCTTGTTTTTGATAGTCATATTCATTCAACTTTTTTTCTATCTTTATTTTTGACATTTTACTATTCATTATTATTATTTCTTTATTTGTTCTGCTTTATTTCATCTCAAAATTTTTATTAGCCATGTAAATGTCATTGATTTTCATTACTATTATTTTTTCATTTATGTTCCCTTTTTTCAACTTTCTATATTTCCCTGTTTTTTGTATAATTACCCCTTGAATTTTATTTTGCTCACTACTTGTTTCAAATCGTTTACATATTATTCCTGTACTTTCTTTGAAACTTTCTTCCACTCTTCCCATACTTTCTCTAATTTCTTTGAAACTTTCTTTCATTTCATTTTTCATACTTTCCATATTTTCTATTATTCTATCATTCCTTCTTTCCATACTTTCTATCATTCTATCCATTTTTTCTGAGTTTTTTTTCATTTCATGTTTCATGAAATCCATCATTTTATTTAAATAACTCTCTATTTGTGTGCTCACACTTTTTATTTTACTCCCTCTCACATTACTACTCTCTCCTTGTTCCTGATCATCTCTCTCTCTCTCTACCTTCTGCACCTTCTTCCAAACCAACTTTTTTACCATCTCTCAAAATCATTTTCTCAACACTTATACGAATATGTCAATGCAAAAATTCTAAAATGTCAACTTTTTAATTTTACCTGTATAATATTATTTGACTTTGAAAAATATTTTTGTTTTCGATTTTTTTTTTATAAAATTTACATATGCTTCTTATTCTTATTTTGGCAATTCAGCTCCGCGTTATTGTTATGATTATTTTGCTATTTCGCTCACAAATATATTCGCCCCACGTTGGGCGCCAATAGTTATGCGTTGATTGCGGTTCGTTTTTATTTTATTTTATATTTGTTTATTTATTTTCCACAACCAGACATCATAACAAAATATATTTTTTTTTCTGCATTTTTTTGTTTTGTTTTACTTTGTTTTACTAATATTTTTACTATTTTCGAAATCTTTAAGCTAGTTGCCCTTTGAATTCAATTTAATGTATATTGACAAATGAATACCCATATAAATATTTAATATGTCCGGCTATGCATTTTACCTTCTTTACATTTACTCTTTTACCTTATTTCCTTCACCTCAGCTAACTCAATCGGTACGTCTATGGAATCTCAGAAGTCGGTTCTATTGTGGAGCCCTCTGGTCGTTCTTGAAGTCAATTTCAGAAAATGGCAACTGTTGATTTGTGTGAAAATATGAACAGGATGTTCATAAAATCAGATGTGGAATCATCTGCGACTGAAAGATAAACTTTAGTCACTATCTTCCACCGTTCAAGATAACCTTTCGTAGGGTATTCATGTTATTGCTGAATCATTGAAAATAAAGCAGAAATTCATCAAAATAATAATTTCCTTTATTCAGGAAAAACTTACTACTACCTATTCTGCGATAAATAACCCAATTAGTGCTTCTTAGCAAATATATAGAGGAAATATGAAGTTGTGTGATACTAAAAGTGAAATTTAACCTAGTTTTATAGGCTATGTGGTCAATATATTAATTCATGAAGAGTTCTATCAAAAGGGTTCTTTACGTTTTAATTTAATTGCACTGCA
This sequence comes from Gonioctena quinquepunctata, assembly GCA_018342105.1. Classification (NCBI taxonomy): domain Eukaryota; kingdom Metazoa; phylum Arthropoda; class Insecta; order Coleoptera; family Chrysomelidae; genus Gonioctena; species Gonioctena quinquepunctata. Next base: position 16,501 of record JAFIRS010005692.1, on the reverse strand, counting down.
GTAACTTTTTATGGTTTCAAAAAATACCTGTGAATTCTTGTAACGAGAATGTTCAGTGTTTTGGATTTCTCCCGTTCTTGGAAACTGCAGCCCCTTTGTAGACTGTATGAAGAAGTTTAAAAGGACATTTCAAAATTGGATCCCCCATATCCCAAAGAAAGATTGGCCAGAGCGGGATTATTTATACCGAGAGAAGAATTGTTTTTTTGTCGAAATGCCGAATTGGGGGATCAGATGGATTGGAAGATGATGCTAACTTGATAAATTTTTTGGGAGTCCAATTGTGAGTTTTTACAGAAGAAGAAGGCCACCTGGGGAGACGTTGCAGTCAGATTGTTTTTTCCCCAGAACGAAAAATGCACACCTCCAACAGCAGCAGCCAAAGATACATCACCATCCCCCCACAAGCATGAAAAAGTTGTTTGGAAAAGGTTTGTGAACGTGGTTTTCATGCCGTGCAAACACTTGGTCTGCTGTTCGGAATGCTCAATGAAATTGGACAATTGTGCTGTGTGCAGAGCCCCAATTCAATACTATTTGAAAGTGTTTGTATCTTAGAGAGAGAGATGATTCAATATATAGAATGTGAAAATCAACTTGTGTATTTTGTCTCATCCCACAAACCTTTGAGGTTATGTTTGGAAAAGTAGGGTTAGAATCCCCACCTCATAAGAAATTTGAGGTTATGGTTCCTCTAAAAGTGAGGTTATGTTTGAAAAAGTAAGGTTAGAATCCCCACCTCATGTGAAATTTGAGATTATGGTTTTTCCTCTAAAAGTGAGGTTATGTTTGAAAAAGTAAGGTTAGAATCCCCACCTCTATTCAGGAAACCATTGAATGAAGTGATGACACAGAGCTGCCATCATTTTATTCTAGGTTCTGTATAATAAATAAAAATCAAAGTCTTTATACACTTATTTTATTGATCATATATTTTGAGTATAATGGATATAATAATATATTGGCTGATCTGATATATACAATGGCTATGTGAGAGAGAGAGTGATGAGAAAAAGCATTCATTTTTCGGTTATCACGCTAACACAATAAATGGAAATTTGGAGAGAAAGATTATTAAATACAAGTTGGTTGAGGGGGTGGAGGTTGGGCTATTCATTCATGATGCTATAATGGCCCCAAGCAAGTGTATCGTTCGATCCGGGGATGAGTGTTCTTTTATCGTCGAATGGACTTAGAGCGATTTTGTTTTGTTCAACACTAAAAACATTATGGGCATATGAACGGATGCATCGTTGACTAGTCGATTTTTCTCTGATCTTAAGACAATCGACATAGTCTTCAAAGGAAATTTTATTTTCCACAACATTATATCGGACTCCTTTGGATTTTTAACACATTTTCCACCCTGAATTTTATAGGTGTATAATTTTGAACGGAGTCCGACGAAATCTGTCATGATGCACCTGTTCGCTTCATCTTTCATCAAACCTGGAATTTTCTTGTTTACCTGCGGAATACCGTACGAGTTTTCGTATGGGTAGTCGCTCGTATCAAATTTTCCAAGTTCTCCCTGATTAAATCTCTATACACATCATCGCATTTAATTTCGTATATGAGAGAATCCGTATCCGTGTACATCAACTTACACTGATTGGTCTCGAATTTTTTCAACATGAATTTATAGTGAAAATCGTAGACGCAAATTTTGGAAATATCTAAAATAGCCATACCGATATAGAGGGGTTTATTGAATAGCAGTTCAGACCTGTTCATTCGATAGCCATCAAGTTGTCATCGAAGATGGTTCGATTGTGGAATTTCGGGTTACTTATTAGATTTTTCGCCCCATACCTACCCTCCCATTTATTGACCATTTTCACCACTCTGTGCTTCCTAATGTTTTCCATGGTCTTTCCGAAAATACTGTTTATGGCCAATTTATAGTTGTTTTTTCCGAAAGTGGTTGTAGCTTGGGCGCGTAATTTTGTATTTAATTCAATGTAGGGTTGCAGCCATGCCGATTGTTTGAACTGCAACACTCTGTGAACTTTTTTGAGGAGAAGGCCGTTTTCCAAAGCTTGTTTCAATATTCGATAATGTACGACATAGTTTTCTTTGTTGTACAGGGTGGTCAATAATTTTGGTAATTTTGAACCTGGAGGAGTTCGATGTTCTGCACAAAGTGGAAAATCTTTATGTTCATCGTGTATCGCTTCAGGGTATTCCAAATCGACTTCGAGAATGTAGCCGATATCGAAGTATCCGAACACTCCAGAACGTTCAAATTATCGAAATCTTCGACCCATTTGAACCCTCCAGAGGGTAGATACTCCCTCATAGCCCATCCATAGAGTTATTTATATCCAAGTATAATAAATATTTGAGGGTTGTTGAGGATCATACCTCCCCCATATATTTATTATTAGCTTGAGAGAATCGGTTACAACACTGACTTATACCGCCCCGAATCCCTTTTTCCACAAACAAAAGCATGTCGACATCTTTGATAATCTCCAGCTTACACTTTGTATACTTTAACATGCATGACCACGAATAGCCAGGCATGGTATAGTACCAAGCGGGTCGAGTCCATAAGTGTCGTGACCTAATTGCGGAAATTTTCAAAGACATCACATAACAAAAGAATATCGGTTTTCATGTATAAGTCAGAGTAGTCGCCCAGTGTTGCCAAATCGAACGATTGCCACACCTTCTGGGCATGTTGGTATTCATGCTCGGAGATATCGCAATCGTTCAGCTGATTGTGGAATTTATCGATATCTGGCAACGCTGTAATCTCGAGTTTCTCCATGGAATCCACAAAGTCGTAGGGGAATACCCCTTTGCGCGTGATTAGTGAAAATTGTTGATCGTTTAAATTTTGAAATTCGCGCTTTGTATTACAGAGATCTTCCACTCTGAGCGTGCGCACCAACTCGTCCAGGCTTGCGCCCATGAATCGAAAAGAATCAATGAAACGGAATTTAATGTCTGTCTGTTCGTCGTATTGTGTGAAAGATATATATTCGTCTACGCAGTGTCTCGATTAATGACCTGACTGTCGTTGCCGTTAAGATTATGGAAGACAATGGGTTGAGCGCAAAGGATATTTTATAGTTGAGATTGTATGGGTTTTGATGTGCCCATCCTCTAAATGCACCTGTGAAATGATTATGTTCGGCTACAATCATTTGATCTTTTGGAAAGGTTTCTCGCAAATATGACAAGTTGAATCCGCTGCCGTTCTTATGGGATTGACAGACATGGGGACGATTTTTAAAATTTTTCTCTCAACGCATATGTCTATGGCTTTCAATTGTTCCAGAACACATTCCATCGAATCCAACTCGATGGCTATCGTAATATGACAGAGTGTCATCATAATTACATTTGAAATATAAGCCTGCGCTATAGGGAATATGTTTTTGGTATTTCGCCGTTTTGGACTTGGTTTCATCATCAGTGAACGGTTCCAAAATCGATTCGAAATCGGCATATATCACGAATGGGGTCATTTCTTTGTTTACAAAGTCCTTGAACTCGACATGATCATATTTTGGGAAGGAAATTTTGTAAAGATTAGCTTTTTCACAATCAACAGTATGATTGTCTAATTTCTCCTGACTCCAAAAATAATTTAAACATCTATCGCAAAATGAATTTTTATGATGATTCTTACTTATTTGTGAGCTAACCAATCGGGAAAGATCTTTAATCCAGCAGTAGTGGAATTCAAGGTCTGTCTGTTCGTCGTCTTCGTCAATTTCCGGCGGTGCTTCGTAATCATTTAATTTTACAGAGTATTTATTTTGAATCATGAGTAGGTTAACATGTCGAGCCAATTTTTCTTTTGTAAGTCTCGTCGGTACAGTTGTGAAAAATGTATGTGCGTCGTCATCGTTTTTCGCTGATGATTTAACCAATTCCAAAATATATACGTTCACCGAAATGCTGTTAAGTTTTTCGAATTTTGATATTTGGCCGAGAGTTATGGGAAATTCCAACCCCTCCATATTCAGAACGGTTGACCAATGAGGGTATTTTGATGTACGCTGTGCATCTTTTTCTACAGGATACAAAGCTGACACGACTGCCCATCCGAAACAATTGTTGTCGTCGGTATTTCGCACGTTAATACAAGCCTGTTTTTTCATTATAGCTTGTGGAAGTTCGATGAAAGATGTGCCCCCTTTGCCCAAACCTGATTGATTGATATTAACTTCCAAATTTATGATTTTTTGTAATGCCCACCCGCTTTCTTTCCCACAAAATTCCTCCAATTTATTGCCCAATTATCTACAACAAATTCCTGGAACCACCCCTGTAAATCTGTTCCCCTATCAATCACTTCTGTTTTTAGTATTGAGATATTTCAAATCGAGTTTCTCCTCATCTATGCCCATTTTGACGGAATTCTCCGCAAAAACAAGTATTAACCTTCAGCATGGGGAATGTTTTCAACATGTTATTGATTCTACGTTTGAAAAGGCTGAAGGAGTCTTTGAAAAATTGAATGGTATCTTTATGTGTCAAATTTATGATTACCCCTGTACGAACTCGTCCCCGGAACGTCGACTTTAAATCTTCCCAAATGACTCTGCTTTTAGATTTTTTCTGACAGCCAACCCTGACCCTCCACCCTAAATGTTTAATGAAATTACGACATGTTTTAAATGCCCCAAATTTGTTTCCACTTTCCCAATATTCCAATGGAACTGTTGGCAGAAATTTTGATACCCTTTGTACAAAGCCGAATACTATAAGTTAAATGTTTTAGCCATGTTTCACGTTCCATTGGACTGGATTTTTGTTTGAGAAGTTTTTGAGCCTCCCTGTATTTAATAATCATCTCATCGCTGAGAGCGGCAATTTGTTCAGAATTCATGGTTATTTAAAAAAAAAACGAGAAGAATGAATGCTTTTTCACAAAATACAGAGTTTTTTCTCTCTCTCACCTTGATTTAATGGAATACAGCCGTCCCAGTTGTCGCCGTCGTGGTGGATGGGGCCTTAATTTTTGTTGATGATGATGAATGGTCTAGTTTTGATGAATTCAAAGACTGGTATCTTCGTTGTGGATGGTTTTATGATGATTGAATATTCTCGAGGTTTGAACTCGTCGATTTTCGGTTGTAACACCTCGAATACCTTCCTTGGTAGGAAGACTGATTTGGCTTCCAAATCGGCTACTATTGTGTCCCCGTACTTCGTTTTGACTGCTCTCAATTTCTCGATTAGCATGGGCTTGTTTAGCGGCAATGTTGATAGAGCTACGGTTTCCCTGTAGCTACTGCTCGCAACAGCGTTTATTTCTGCAAGATTCATCTATAATAAATAAACAATCCCTTAAAATGTTTTGCAAAAAAAAAACAATCCCTCCCCGTAAACAAATAGAAAAAACCCCCACCCTCGATATATGAAGTAAAAAAAAACTCAAAGTACCCTTTTGGCATACAAGAAAAAAGGTTGAGAAAAAAAAGGAAAAAATAAAATAAAAACTGAATAGAACGATGTTCACAGTTCAGAGGACAGATGAAGAATGAAGCTGACGGTGGGGATCGGTCACCCACATCAATTTCCTACTGCGCAATTCGAAAACTGTCAACTCGACAAAATTCTCAGAACTGGATGATGCAATCATTTGGCCGATCCTACACCGCTTCCATGTCGCCGACAGTGCCTTAGTCCGCTTAGATACAAATACGAATAGTAATCATATGAATGAAGTTATCCCACGGTACGAGCGTGCAGCTGCATACTCTCTTATCTTGTTAATGTAAACAAACTCTTTCACAAAGGATGCCGCTGCCGATATCTTATCTCAATGTAAACAAAGGATGCCGCCGATATCCGGTCGCTTAAATAAACAACTGATAAGAAGTGCTGACGTAGATAATATTCCTGCAAAGACTTGTCGGTTGAGTAATAGCCGCATCATCGCTGGCTCCTCCCACTTTCCAAAATGGCCGCCGCCATTCACTGATCACGTGACACTTCCTCCCAACCAATGCCGTTGACGGATATTGGTTGACACCCCCATTTCAATATGCTGCTCGGCTATTGGATAACGGCCGGCGGCTATCACCACGCCCACGACCTATCACAGCTCTCCCCACCTCCCACTCTCAATCACACACTCCCATACACAACATGGCTGCCACCATTCCGACCAATCACAGGCCACTCATCCCCCCCACCTTTTTCCCTACCCCACATACAACCACCATCCCCCACCCCTCTCATGAAACCGCCATTTTGTGGTGGGACCATGTGGCGGGAGTAACCGATGACCGGAGAGGTGCGCTCGTAGTGACATAGCCCTTCTACAATTACAATTCTTTCACTAATTAATCGAAAGGAACTTCGTTCCATCCGGGTGTCCCTTGACACCTCTCAAGTTTTTATGTTACAGATGTGAGCATCCCACCTCAAATGACAATCCACTGTGATGCCGAGATATTTAACAGTTCTGTTTTCCATCAGAAGCATATATTGGTTTTCAATTCTAACTTCAGTTCGGTCGAAATCGGGTAAGTTTGGTTCATAACTGGTGAGTGGTAAGTATACTGTTTTTCCAACATTGACTGTCAGAAGTTTACTACTAAAGAACTTGAATAAAACTGGTTGTTTCGTTTCCACTTCTGATTATTTTTTTTTCTCTTATGTTTATATAATCATTACTTGTTTATTCTATTTTTTCTTTATACATATACTGATTGGTATTTAGAATTCATTTCGCGAATTATTTTACTTTTGTTTATGATTATTTGTTCATAAGACAACCCTTAGCAATCCTTGCTCAATCAAAAGTACCTAACTCCTATCAAATTACTATTCCACGTCCTACCCTCGTATCTCGCTTCGATAGCAACGATATTGAAGAATGAATCGAGAGTGCCGCCTAAGCCGAGAACCTAGGACACAAAAAGGAAAATAGACATTCCGGCAATTGGTGTTACCATACACACACGTGCTATTAGCGAAATTATCATTACGACAAAGTGCGATCGTGAGTGACCTTTCACACAAAACGAAGCTGCTCCTACTTTTCCATTTCCTACTCTACAAGCTTGGGTAAGTCATTTTCATACCCCTTTCTTAAACATTGATTTTCATCTTTACATTTACATGATTCTCGTATCGGAAATAATTGAGTGAAGATATTTACAGGATAAAGATTTGGATAGATTGGTCATAGAATTAGCGTCCCCTATAATTGTACAGTCCTACCTTTATACAATATTTTGTTGTTTGAACGGTAATATTACACTGGTAGTGCATTTTGAATTTTCTCTTACAGTGTGATCCAGTCTCGACCTTTGAATAAAACAACCGTGTCATCAGCAAAGCTAGTTATATCTCCAGGAATGGGTAGGTTAAACATTTCATTGATATAAAGTATGAAAAGAATAGGTCCTAAAACAGTGCCCTGTGGAACTCCATATCGTATAATTTTATTGTTACTCTGAGTGACAACTCTGAAATGTTCATTAGCTTATGATTTTTCATGAATTTTTCTCATATTTTTGGTTAATTATTGATTTACTAGCTGATACCCCCGACTTCGTCCGCGTGGAATTTATATTTTTTCTTATGTTTCACTTTGTCTCCTTCTATCTAGCTTATGCTTGTGGCTTTGGCAGCTTCCCTTTATCTTGTTTCCCGTTATCTCATTCCTCGTTATCCACCTCACCCATTATCCCGTTTGCCGTCATTCCGTTTCCCGTTATCCCGTTTTCCGTTATCCCGTTTTCCGTTATCCCGTTATCGCGTTATCCCGTTTCCCGTTAACACATTATCGCGGTATTCTGTTATCCCGTTTTTGCTTTTCGCGTTATCCCATTAGCCCCTTTTCCTGTATGTATTCCATCCCGCTATGATGACGGGAATAGAGTATGTGACAATAAAACCACATTTCTTCATAACCAAGTGCAACCAATAGAAGGTGAGCTCCCATTTCAAGTATATTTATGATATATATATATATATATATATATATATATATATATATATATATATATATATATATATATATATATATATATATATATATATATATATATATATATATATATATATATATATATATATATATATATGTTATGGGGTTTTTCACTTATTCGTCTTTTTAAAAAAAGAACTTTATTTTATTCAAATTACAACTAATCCGCAGTATGAATAACTGGGATGAATATTTATACAATACAATATGTATCGGATTCAATGAGTACCAAGGATTGATTATGAATGTCAATGAATAGCAAAGAATATCAGAGAATGCTCTCCTGGAGTCTGGGATCCTCCTTTATAGACTATGGAGTGCTGACGGTGCATGGCGTCGTTCATCTAGGGCACCTTGAGAAGTGTTTGACTGGTTTACTGTCGAACTGCGTAGAAAAAGATACGGCGTAGAAGATGATGCAATCTTGGGACAATGGGATCATTCAGGATTCTGATATAACAACTTCCCCCTTGAAAAGAAAGTTGATGCGATGCGGCAACTTTCATCAGGCATATGATTTTGAGGGTGCATTGGAATTCAATTCGATTTGTTCTTCTTCAATTGGTTCTTGAAGATGAATGCTTGGTCTTCTCCTTGAGGGTAGTAAGCTTCTAAGGGATGAGAATGCTATTCTCGGTCTTGGAGGTTGTGGAGGCTGATCGTTCATGCTTGAGGTCATTATACCAATTTTCATAGAACGTCTATTTCTGCACTTACAAAACATGTATAATGAAACACTACAAATAATTATGGTAATAGTCAAATATGTAAACCATGAAATATGTTTTTTCACAAATGGTTCATTTATAATTTTGTCTAATTCTTCATCATATTGAGTTAATTTATGTTGGGCAATATTCAGATTGTCAACATTTAATTTGCTTAATTTCAAAGGTTTTAGCTCAGGTAGCTTTTCTTTTTCTGGTAAATTATTGCAACATTGATAAGGTATCAAAATTGGGAGTGTTCTATAGGTAACATTTTGTTCTTGAGACATGAGAGATTTTGCATGTACTTTGTATTTCCAATATATGCATTGCATTGAGGTTGTAATTTCAAAATTGAATTAGTTTTTATTACTTGAGTTGATACATCTCTTTTTTGACAATTAATTTTATAATTAAAGGATCTGATAAAGTAATTAACCATGTATTTGATTGAACTTCAAAAACATTGTAGTCTTTTGCAAATAATAGTGAAACTGAACATATTTTGGGAAGTTCTAAAAGTGGTCTTAAAATTTGTGCTTCACATAATGAATAGCTGTCAATTGGATATGAAACTACATTTTCACAGATTTGAAAATTAAAAAATAATTGTTTACATTTTTCAAGGTTCTGAAAAGCAACGTACAACATCGAATCATCGTCTTTTGCAATGAGATTATGAGTTGTAGATAAAATGTGATGTAATCCAGTTCTATTATCTAGGATAGGAATGGGGTACACACGATAAATGGTATAGATTTCTGGTTCAACTAGGGGAATCTTTAATATAAAAATAATGCTTGAAAAGCTTGTAGTTCAATAATGTCTAAATATTTGGATATTGATGACATTTTTATTGGTAAGGGAAGATTATTATTTTGAGTTGTTTGAGAAATATCTCGAAGAGATGTTATTAAATCATTCGGTCTTATAATTGATGTATGAATAATAGCCTTGCAAAAGTTATTGCATTTAAAATATCATTCAATTCATCTTCCAAAAAAGTATAACTTTCTAGTAATTGTTCAGAGATTTCGATAGCTTTCAACTTTGCGTTGAGTATTGCTAATTCATCTGTTAAATCATAAATCCATGTTTCAATTTTCTTTATATCTTCATTAAATTTTTTCATCTATTTAATTGTGAATAGTTGTATTGAATTCTTTTATAACTGAAGTTGTTACTGAAATTTTGTTTTTGAGCAAATTTCAATTTGGTGTTCATCTTTATATATTTTATTTATACAGTCATTAAAATATTCTCCGTCACTGGCATCTAAATTACCTGTGATTGCTTTCCATATCGAGCCTGTTCCGTTTAGAATACCTCTTTTGTATCTCTTATCATATTCATTTGAATCCATTTTGATTTCATTATATTTTAAATCTACTTGTGCACTTATCTATCGCGACTTTGATTGGAGCGATATCCTTATATACTAATAATGTCCATTTTTCATTACTGATTTTCATGTCACCTTGTTCATGATAGTAAACTCCTATCGAGTTGTTTATAGGTGAGATGTTATACTGGGCGTTGGCAAGTTGAACTGCTAGAATTATCATTAATAAATGATACTTCATTATTGATCTGAAACAAAATAGGGTTTCAATCGATCAAAATTGACTTTAGTAGTGTAATCCGTTTCTGGGTTTTTGAGAAGGGCTGAGTTTTGGTAAACTTCTAAAATTTCAAATGGGCCATTAAATTTGTTTTCTAGTTTATTCTTTATTTGAGATTCTTTCACAAATACTTTATCTCCAATGTTGTATGTGATAGGTTCATGATGTAATTTTTCATCAAATCGGATTTTGGCTTTTCCTTTTTCTGTGAATCTTTTCGCGAGCTATTTTATAAAAGTATTCCATTCTGTTGTTCAAGTCTCTTATGTATTTTGTCATTAATTCTTTTTGATTATATAATACTTCGGGGGGTCTACTTGAAGTATGTCCGAAAACTAATTCATATGGACTGAATCCATGTGATGCGTTTTTGGAATTATTGTAACAAATCACTGCATAGGGTAAAATTGTAAAAGGATGTTCATCTGGATTTCATGTTTTATGAGCTCTAATCATTTCAGTTAAGGTTGCATGAAATCTTTCTAGCGAACCATTTGATTGGGGATGATCTACACTAGAAAAAGTTAGTTTTATGTCGTATAATAAGCATAAGTCTTTCAATAAACTACTATTAAATTCTCTTCCTGAATCTGCATGTATTCTGAGAGGGGTTCCGAAATGTTGGAAGTAAAGGAGTAAAGTGTTTACAACTGATTTTGATGTTTTATCCTCTAATGGATATGCTTGCGTGAATTTAGTTAATTCGCATCTTATCGTTAACATATAGTTTTTCACTGGTATTTCTAATATATCAATGTTTATTCTCTCAAAAGGAGTCTTGGGTGTTTCCGTAATTACTAAGGGATTTTCTAAATTTTTCCGACAAATTTTTGTTTTCTGACATGTGTCACATTCTCTTATGAATTTTTCAACATCTTTGGTCATTCCTGTCCAATTATATTTCCGTCTGATTCGTCGAATTGTTTCATTAATTCCACGGTGTAAATTACTTTTTCCACTATGAAATTGATCAAGTATTATTGGTATTTGATCTTTTTCTGGTGTTGTTACAACATTTTGACAAATTAGAAATTTGATTTCTTCATTATCTGATAAAATATAAGAAAGCATTTCCTGTATTGGTAAATCTGAATTATTTTCAACTTGATAAAGTTTTGATGTTTTGAATATGTCTTGGCATCTATATAATGAACTAAACATATATTCAATCGCGTTTTCTGGGTCATAAGGTACTGGATAATATAGTATTTTCATTCTTGACTGTTTTACTTGTTAACTTTATTTTATTATATTGAAAATTCGGTTCTTCTTCGAATATATCTTCAAAAATTTTGTCATGCAAGTTTGTAGTTTTATTTCTCTGGGGAAAAATTATAATGTCTTTATGAGCTTCCAATTTTGGTAAATTCAAATTTAGAATATTCTATCATCGATTTCGTTTTGAAAAGTCTGGAAAAGTTTGATAATTCTTCCAGTATTGTTTCTGGGGCAATTTCAGTTTCTGTGTCTGAAATTTCTGGTTCATCGTTTTCATTATCAATGGCTAATATTTTTGAATGAAATTTTGTACATTCGTTGAAATGATTTATTTTGATTCTAGATAATGCATCGGCATTTTTATGTATTCTACCTGGTCTATAAATTGCATTGAATTGATATTCTTCTAATTTTAAACGCCATCTAGCTAATCGACTGCCAGGGTCTTTGATAGAAAATAACCATGTTAAAGGTCGATGGTCTACTATAAAATTGAATTTTCTTCCATATAATTAAGGTCGAAAATGTTTTACTGACCAAACCATAGCTAACAATTCTCGTTCTATAGTTGAGTATCTTGTTTCAGCTGGACATAATGTTCTAGAGGCATACGCAATTGGTAAATCTTTTCCAATTGATCCTTGGGATAATACCGCACCTATTGAAAAATGATGAGGCATCTGTCGTTAGAATAAATGGTTCGTCGAAATTTGGATGAATTAATATTGGATTGGTTGTTAAAGCTTTCTTCAATTCTTGAAAAGAATTTTTACATTCATTATCAAAATTAAATACTACATATTTTTGTAATAAATGAGTCATAGGTTTTGAGATTTTCGAAAAATTAGGTATGAACTTTCTATAATATCCTGCAAGTCCTAGAAATTGTTTTATTTCTTTTGGATTCGTTGGTTCGGGAAAATTCATTATACAATCAACTTTTGTTGGGTTTGGTTTAACTCCTTCTTTAGTTATTACATGTCCTAAGTATGCTACTTCTTGTCTTAAGAATTCACATTTATCTGGTTGTATTTTTAAATTTGCTTTTTTCAATCTTTTGAAAACAAGTGTTAAATTTTGAATATGTTCGTCTATCGTCGGGGAATAAATTATTATATCGTCCATATAGACTAAACATCGTTCATTTCTGAGTCCGGTTAAGATATGGTCTAAAATACATTCTACAAATAAGTATTATTATTTTATATTTTTTCTTGGTAAATATATTTTTTCAGGTGGTCTACCTGGGATATGTGAAAAGGTTTTTATTTCAGGAGGTCTACCTGGTTTATACAGAAATATTGTTTTTTCTGGGGGACACATAGCAGGTCCAAAGAAAAGTTTGATGAATCTGTTCGTTTTTGTAACTTCTAAAGCTGAATTTGTATTCCTTATCTCAGTACTCTGATAGTCATGTTTATTGCAGATCTGATTCTTTTCAAAAGTTCTATTAACTTCAATAGTCTTTGAAAAATCACATTTCTCATTTAAATCAAAAGAATTTGGATTTACTTCTACATTCAGTGCTTCGGCATTTCTTAAATTTGATTTTAATTCAAAATCTTTCTCTGTTTTTTCAGTTCTTACAATTGCATTTGAGAGTCTTACTTTTTCTTTTTCAGTAGCTAACAGTATACACCAGTCATTTAAGCTTAAATTAGGTAAGAATCTCGGAATTCGAGATACCCAGCTGTAAGTCTGTAAATAGTTGTATATTGAACCCTAAAAGTTGTCTCAAAACCTACATATGGTAGGGTGTAAGCAACTATTAAATTTCAAGTCAAAGGTCACAAAAATCGGTTTTTGCCATTTTTGGAAATATCCATTTCCTATGGGTTTTGCTATTTGTATTTATTATCAATATGTAGAATACAAAATTCTCTACAATTTTGTTTGAAAAAATTTTATACGGTGAACCGTTTTCGAGATAGAGGGCGGAGACGCGCGGTCACCGCATCACTTCAGGTCAACCGGTGCCTCCGGTCGAAAACGCGCCTATATAGTTGATGAACTATCAATAAATCAATGATTATAAATATTTGTCAATTTTATTAACTATTATATTATATTTTATCATTTTTTTCCTAACTTATCCACTTTTTTATTCAGTATTAATTTATTTAACAACACTTACCTGCCCATGTAATTGCTGAATTGTTGATGAAAATATAAAAATTATATTTGAATTTTAACCTAATTAATATTAATAACTTCTTACATGATGAAAAAAAAAAACAAATAAATTATGAATTAATCTTTTTATTAAAAAATATCATTGAATAAATTTTTTTTCTTCTTCCTCTTCATCGTCGTCTTCTGGCTGCTGGTAAATTTCATACTGGTCTTCATTATCTTCTTCAACGACATTTGTCTCAAGTTCTTCCATGATTTCGGGATCAAAGGTTCCATCTTCGTTAATGTCGCTCTGATATGGTAGAGCATTGAGACAAGCTTGCCCATTACATTGGCCACAAGCTAAAGAGCATTGCAAGCCCGCTTTCCTGCATCCGCATCGCGAACCACAACCACTTTGCAGTTGCAGAAAATTGTATTTAGCAAATCTCTGGAGCAGGTGGTAAAATTGTCATGATAGGCTCCAGAAATCATTTCGCATTGCCCAACCCCATACCTGGGTTCCAAATCATGTCCTAACCAAGTTTGAACTTGATAATATACACGGTTGAAATGTTGATGAGCAGCTGCACTTGTTGGTGGAATATTTGAAGCTGCACAGGTTTATTAAGTTTTGTAGACTTGACGTAATGCGTATAACGAAGATGATCGAGACTTTCACAGATTTCGGAGCATTATAGACTGCCAATAAGGTTTGAGTTCCACCCTCTAATAATCTCTGGGCCGAACAATTTTCTTCCTCAAATGCTGCAGCTGTTCATCCAAATTTGTCAGTTTCTCAAAAACTTTAAAAATGATTTTTTCCCTTTTAAAAGCGCAGAAGTTGTGTCACAGCCACTTAATGCGTGCAGAAATAAAATATGTTTTTGGAATGAGGATAATTATCAAAACTTTTAGTCGAGTATATCTCCGTTTTTACATTTCCTTTCCCAACATTTTTAAAGAAAATTTCTTGTTCGTAAGACAGTGTACGCCCAATTAAAATGACAAGTAAATCAATATCTTGTCCCTATTATAACTGCAGTTTTTTTAGACTTTGATTCTTCAATTGCAGTTTCAACAAAAAGAAAGAAAGAACATCCGCATCATCTCTGGCTTGTTTAGTAGTAATATTTGCAGCTTGTAATTTTTCAATTAACATATTAATGAACTTATCTTTGTTATTTCGATTTGATAAGAATTGTTCTTGAGTAACTGTTACAACCATTGTTTCATCGAAACAGACTTCGTACGTTTTTGAAAGTGCAGCAGTTCTTCTCTGCTGCTCCCTAGCTTTTACGTTCTTACTGTAGTCTGAATATCCGTCAAATACAACAATTATTTTGGAACTGTAATGCCTTTGTAAATAATTCATGTATTTAGCAAAAATAATAGAAAAGTATCTTCTCTGCTCCATACAACATGATGAAGAAGAAATCCCATCAATAATGAACGTCACATTATTTTCATTGAGAACAAAATCAATTGGGCTCATGTTGTCATACAATGAAGATTTTGTTGTTTTTCTCATGCCATCATTATCAAATAGAGCTGTTGGATACGGACTCAATTCATATTGAAGATATTCTTCAAGATTACTTTCAAATTGTTTGCTGACAGTAATTCTTTGGAAGAGATATAGATTTAATGCATGAAGAAAATGATAAAATATAATATTATAGTTAATAAAAATTGACAAATATTTATAATCATTGATTTATTGATAGTTCATCAACTATATATGGCGCGTTTTCGACCGGAGGCACCGGTTGACCTGAAGTGATGCGGTGACCGCGCTCTCTACGCCCTCTATCTCGAAAACGGTTCACTGTATAAAAAATTTTTTAAAACAAAATTTGTAGAGAATTTTGTATTCTACAATATTGATAATAAATACAAATAGCAAAAAACCCATAGGAAATGAGATATTTCCAAAAAAAGCGCAAAAAACCGATTTTTGTGACCTTTGACCTTGAAATTTAATAGTTGCTTACACCCTACCATATGTAGGTTTTGAGACAACTTTTAGCGTGTCAATATACAAGTATTTACAGACTTACAGCTGGGTATCTCGAATTCCGAGGTGAACTTACTATAATGACTGGACTAGTATAGCTTCTGTATTTCTCAAGTTTGATTTTAACTTGTAAATTTGTTCAGTTCTTTGTCCTATTTGAATTTCATTTGTTATTTTCGGTTTTAAGCTTGAATAAGTATGAAAATGAGTTTACTGAATTTCGGAGTTCTTTTGAATTTTGTTTGTTGAATATAAAGGAAATGTTTTGTAATTCGAAATTAATATTTGATTACCAATATCTACTATTCCATTGAAACGTTTAAGAAAGTCTGGTCCCAAAATACCGTCAAATTCGATATCTAAATCATGTACATAAATTTTGTGGTACACTGTATTTTCTTTCGTTCCAAAAGGTAACATAACTGATTCATTAATCATTATTTTTCCTTCTGTAATACCTGATATGGGAATATTTTCTGGATGTCTTTCTGAATAATTTTCTACCGTTCTTTTCTTAAAGATAGATAATGCGGCACCTGTATCAATTAAAATTCTAAAGTTACTCCGGCTTACGATATAATATAAATTGCTGAAGTTAGGGTTTATAGAAACTGTTGGTCTGACTGTTTCTGATTGTTCATTGTCTTGATCGTTGTAGGGTTCAAGGTTTTGACTACGGCTGCAAGGTTTTCTGTTATCTCTAATGGTTGAGTTGTGCATTCCTGCTGGCTTATTAATAGATTGTCCGTATAAAGGGTTTCTTGAAACTGAGTATTTGAATTGTCTGTTCGATTCATGTTGAACTCTATAGGTGGGTTGTTCAAAGATAGATTGTTGTGAAAATCCGTATTAAATTGATCTT
>JAFIRS010005691.1:0-51266 GCA_018342105.1 Gonioctena quinquepunctata | reverse complement strand
TTTCTACCGAGATACCCCTGACGACTTTAGGCGAACTAATCCCAGAGAAGCCCTAGAATTCCTACAAGAATACGAAAACGACCAGCCCCAGCAGAATTATCCTCCGGAATCTTTGGAAAATAACACTCTGACCATAGAAGAGATGAAAAAAATGTACCCTCTCATCAAATTCTTCAATGACATGCATTTGACCCCCAGGGAGATCCAGAAACTTCTGAGCCCCGAAAATAACCTGCGGCTGATGGAGCTTTTAGATCATTTTGACAACAAAAGGTCTGAGAACGAAGCTCAGGAGCTCATGAGGAAACACCTGAACGAAAGATTGGAATTGGAAAACAAACCTAACGTGAAATTCATGGGGAGTTATACACCGGATGATTTCAGAACCACTTGGGACTCCTCGAACGATCTTGATTTTCCTGAGACTCGGGTCTACTACGATGAGAATGATGAAGATAATTCGGAATATGGTAGTGGGCACCCGGTAGACGAGATTTTCCGAGAAAGAAACAATGGCGAAGGAATTTTCCGAGAACGACATAATGGCGAAGACAATTTCAGAGAAAGACACAACGACGAAGGGATTTTTGGAGACAGAAAGCCTCATGAAGATGATAACGTTCCTGCAGGAAGGGGGATATTTGGCAAACTCAATCAAGGGTCGAAGTATGAATAGAAAATTATCCGACCAGCTGTTTATTCCGAAGGAGGGGTCGTTTGGTCTGCTCCGATCGAACAGAATGTGAAGGGTGAGTATCTGAAATATCGGATAAGGAACTTCTCAACTATTGGGGTGACTTAGATGGGTATATTTATTTATCATTATCACATCCAGCAGGCCTTAGAGTCCATTTATAGGAGTGAGTAATACAGTCAAGGTGAATAGAAAGTATAAAGTATGAACTCAGTTTGGAATTGAGTTGAGTATATCTCTCTTGAATTATGCAAATATATCAACATTGGAAATATTGTTTACACTTCGAGTCATTGTTGAAATTGGCGAATGGAAATGATGCATTGTTAGGAACTGGTATATGAAATGTATTATATGTAAGTTTTAAAAAAACGTGGGAGATTGAAGAACATATATGACAGGAGGATGGAACTGTCAAATTGGTTATTAATAATTTCATATATACAGGGTGAGTCAGAATAAGACCGACAAACTCCGACTACAGATTCCTCACCTCATTTCGAGGTGAAAAAGTTGCTATCAAGTATGTCCTGAAATATCTATGTCTTCTAATGTTGGGAGAATCGGAAACATAGTACGGGTGAGTCAGAATGAGACCGTTAACTCCATTTTTTCATTAATCATATTATTTGATCGAATCGACGTCGCGGATTCACTGATATGTTACCATACTTTCTTGCATATGATTGTTTTGACAGATCAACTGATAAACAAACTCAACCTCAAATTCATAATAATAAGAGTTAAGATCTTAAATAATTTTTTCGAAAAACTGAAGATAAGTACTCTTAATTTGTTGAAGTTTATATTGGAGTATCATTATCAAAGCCATTTCTGATTGAATTATCTAGGAAAATATTATCCAATCAATGTTTTTGATGAAGAAAAACAATTATTGTGTATTAATATCTACTTAAATGATCGGAATGGTTTAGTGGGTACACTACATAGAAACAAAGCATTAAAGCAAATGTTCAAATGGACCACCATTTTGTTCAATACACAATTGGCATCTCCGTATCATCGACTGTCGCACGCTTTGGAATATTCCTGGTGTATCCTGTATCAACTTACATGCTGCTAAAATTCTTGCCGTTATATCTTCCACAGATTCTACAGGTGTTTCATACACTAGGGATTTTGGGTATCATGACGTCCACCATCACCTACAGACGAAAAAACCGGATATTCTGGCTCTAACAGAAACACAAGTAAACTCGTCCACCAACAAGGTCCATATGCTTTGTCCTGGTTACGAACTCCATTCTCGATTCAGGTTCAAAGGTGGAGTCTGCCTTTACGCTAAGGCTAACCTTTCATGCCAGCGTGAAGAGAGTTTGGAACCGAAAGACTTTGATGTGATGTGGTTCAAGCTATCTGATACCAAACTGACTAAGTTCCTCTGCTGCCTTTACCTATCACCTAATGAACCTTCATAAAACGACCTCTTTGAGTTTTTATCACTCAAACTGGATACATTCAGGAGAACCATCCAAGCGAAACCATAATATGGGACTTTAAGTACATAACGCTGCCTGGCTCAAATTCTCTAACAAAACAGATGATACGGGTCGTCAAGCCGAGGCCTTCGCCATCACTCATGGTCTAGAACAACTGGTCGAGCTACCAACCCGCATCCCTGATGTCAACAACCAGTCTGCCAATACACTAGATCTTTTCCTCACCACCAATCCTGACCCGTATAGAATAGAAGTTTGTGCCCCACTTGGAAACTCTGATCACACCCTCATCTCCACAACATGCTCTTTCCATTTACCATCGAGCTGCACAATACCACCCCGTCTCATGTGGCATTACAATTCGGCCGACTGAGAAGGTCTTCGTATGTTTTTCTCAGCGTTTCCATGGAAGAGAGTTTGTTTCTCTTCAGTAGATCCAACACGTTGTGCTGAGACAATTTCTGAAATCATCATGTTGGGGATGCAAACCTACATACCGAATACCGGAAGAAGAACATCATCCGATAAGACCTGGTTTAACAGAAACTGCTCTAGAGCTGTGGCTTCCAAACAGGCAGCATACCATCGATGGCTAAAAAATCCGGGCCCTGAGACCAGAGCAGCATATGTCGAGGCTAGAGGCATATGCAAAGAGACAATAGAATGCTCAAAAGATGCCCACAATGCCAAAATAAGATCAAAAGTTGCTGAATGTCCTAATGGATCCCGTTCATTTTGGTCTTTCGCCAAAGCTGTGGGAAGAAACTTCACTTCCAGCTCATTTCCTCCTCTAACCAAAGAAGATGGAACACTAGCAACGACTGCCCAGGAAAAAGCCAATATCTTTGCGCACCTATTTGCTGGAAATTCCACTCTGGATTCATCGGAAAACAACCCCAACATTACACCTATTGACAGTCACATGCCCGAGATCACCTTCGCCAACGATCTATCAGAAAAATTTTGCTGGGTTTCAACACCAACTAAGCCTGTGGATTTGACGTAATCCCGCCGATTGTTCTGAAGACATGTGCACCCTGAACTAACACCTGTTCTTTGCAAGTTGTTCAACCACTCTTACAATTTGGGGTATTTCCGACCAATTGGAAAATTGCAAGAGTACAGCCAGTCCCTAAAAAGGCAAAATCCCTACCTAGCAACTACAGACCTATCGCACTGCTATCTATTATTTCAAAGGTCATGGAAAAAGCCATCAACATCGAGCTCATGAAATATCTGGAAGACTCAGGAATTGTCAACGATAGGCAATATGGCTTCCGCCATCAGATATCAACTGGTGACCTGCTCGCTTACGTCTCACATATATGGCAGCTATCTATTGAAAAGTATGGATAAACTTTAGCTGTGGCATTAGATATCTCCAAGGCGTTCGATCGAGTTTGGCACCAGGGACTCCTCGCCAAGCTTCCGTCTTATGGCTCGCCCCCTCAGCTGTGTTCTCTGCTTGCTAGTTTTCTCTCAAACAGGTCTCTCCATGTAGTGGTCGATGGAGTTTCATCTGACACTCTACTAATGCTGGTGTTCCGCAAGGACCTATTCTCGCACCAACACTATTTCTACTTCACATCAACGACCTGTTGAAAGCAACTTCATGTCCAGTACACAGCTTTGCCCATGATAGTACCCTCCATACCCCTTTCTCTTCCAAGGCCCCTATATCAGCCCGTGAAACCAGAAATGAACGAGGAAGAAATGTTAATAATATAAATATGGACTTAGCAATAATTCTCGAGTGGGGATCTAATAACTTGGTAGAATTCAATGCAAACAAAACACAAGCATGTCTTTTCTCTAAAAAAGCCGATCTCACTGTGCCTAACATAACTTTGTCAGAGTAACCATACCACTGAAGTCATCCATATCGATGCTTGGTATTACTATCAGCAATAACCTTTCCGGGGGGTTACCTCAATTAATCGATCTAAATCACGTGAGGTCCATTGCCAAAGTGCATCCAAAAACTTGGTTTTGTTTCGTGCCAAGAGCTATTTCACCCCACTCAGCTGCTTATGATCTATAAGGCACAGATCCGACCTGTCCTGGAATACTGTTCCCATATTTGGAGCGCGCACCTAAACATATCCTGAGGCTATTGGATTCTGTCCAAAAAAGGGCAATTCGTCTCGTCGGTGATGCCTCGCGTACAAACTCGCTCACTTGTCTGGAACACCGTAGAAAAGTTGTCGATTTGTCTCTATTTTATAGATATTTTCATGGGTGATGCTCTTCTAAAATATCAATAATTGTTCCTGCTTTGGCAGTCTCTTCGAGACTAACCCGTCAAGTTCAGTCATCACACCCCTTCGTGGTCACTTTGGAGACCTGCAGAACATCACTTTCCAAAGACTCGTTCATCCAACGAACAGCGAGGCTTTGGAACTCATTGCCTAGGGAGGTGTTCCCCGAGGCATACAACCTCCAGAAATTTAAGAAGAACACCAACTCCTACCTTCTTTCCCTTGGTTCCCACGATGTTCTCTGAACATTACAGGATATCCCTTTTCGTGGGAACCAGAACATAAAAAAAAAAAAACATTCTGACTCACCCGTACTATGTTTCCGATTCTCCCAACATCAAAAAATGTTCAGGAGGTTGACACATATTTTGATATGTTGTAAGAAATTAGCATTATGCGATTATTGCACATAGGAAATTATGTCTCTACTAAGGACATATGACTTTCAGGTTGAGTATCGATGAGCCGAACTCATGTCAAATGCCCATTTGTCCATTCACTTTTCCCAAGAAAATATGAAGGAACAGATGACCACATACCATCGTAACTACGCCACTGATTTACGAAAATGAAAAAATATAACTTCAAATTAGCACGTTGATAAACCTTGATTAGTGTACCAAGTTTAAAAAAATTTTCCATCAGTAATTTTGGAGAAAACAAATTAAATCTTAATTTTTTCGTACTGTCAACGCCCTGTATCTCAGAGGAGATGCATTTTAAGGACATACCTTGATAGCAACTTTTCACCTCGAAATGAGGTGAGGAATCTGTAGTCGGAGTTTGTCGGTCTTATTCTGACTCACCCTGTATATATATATATATATATATATATATATATATATATATATATATATATAATATAATTTCTCAAGTAAATTAGGTATATCCTCTTCCATGATAGGTCCCGTGTTTTTTGTAATAAGCAAATTTTAGAAATTTCTTTTCGACATCTTCTATAGCATTAATGTATTCCATATGCGGGCTAGGAGCCACTTCACTGCGACCTTCGCAGATCTATTGTGTATGCCCCCATGTTAGGTTAGTTCCCTGTCTAGGCCCGTCCTTGTTACTAGACTCCATAGGTGTTACGTCGCAGGGGGTTACGGTGCAACACCACTGTTACGCCACTGGTCTATTATGGAATAAAGATACTTAAATCTCTCCCTGACTGTCCATAGCGCGCTGCAGTAGGTCCACAGTGGGTATAAAAATAAATATCACTCTGAATCCTCCAGCTAAGCCACTGGCTACGTATCGGGAGAAATATTCACAATAATGAACCCTTGACGCTAAGGACGCTTCAAATATAAGGTTCCTATATTCGATTAACCCTTTTTTGTAAAGTTGCTCGAAAAGTCACAACTTTGATATATAGGGAGCATCAATTATATGAGAAATAATTGAACCGAGACTATTTCTCGCGAGCGGTTTCGAGTAATTGTCCCTGTCTCTCTACACTGGGGAGCATGGAGCGTTTATTTAGGAATATTTACCGGTCTCTGAACTATATTCTAATAAATGCACCCAGAATCATAAAAAAGGTATATTCATATAAAGCAATTAGATACAAGTACAGATAATGACAATCATTCGTCAACTTATGTAAATAAACAACACTATCAAACTGAATTTGAAATCTATAAGGAAAATAGATAGAAACTATTCCTTTGGAATATTTTTCGACCTGATAATGTTCAGGAACTGATCAGTACTCATGTTATGAAATATTTAGATGCAAGTATAAATAATGGCAATCATTTATCAACTCGTGTAAATAAACAACACTATTAAACCGAATTTGAAATCTATAAGGAAAATAAATAGAAACTATTCCTTTGGAATATTTTTCGATCTGATAATGTTCAGGAACTGATCAGTACTCATGGTATGAAATATTTAGATGAAGTATAAATAATGACAATAATTTATCAACTCTGAATGAACAACACTATTGAACAGATCTGAGGGTTTATACAAAAACCAAATAGACAATTATTCTTTTTTTGAATAGTTTCCAACATAATAGAGATCGATAAATGATTTAGATGGATTTCACAAGTCAATATGAGAATCGAGGGGAAAACAGTAGTATTGGAATATCATGATATTGAAAAAGGAAACATTCTCAATTGAGGTTATTTTGACGATGGAAGATAGTGACTAAAGTTTATCTTTCAGTCGCAGATGATTCCACATCTGATTTTATGAACATCCTGTTTATATTTTCAACAAATCAATCATGATATTATAAATTATGGAGATATATGTATGCAAAAAATAATCAAAATACACGTCAGGTTAACTCCGGTGACCCAAAACATAAATTCAGAAAAAGAAAACAATTACCTTCCTCTATTACTATCGACTGTCCTCACTGGCATTACTCGATTTTGTTTTATGTTTTCGCGATGTAGCTTTACTTGAATGCATGGAACTGTATTTTACGGAGTTTTTACTTGTCAAATTATTATTTCGTTCCGGAGATCTAAAACAATATTTGGGGTACAACTCGCGGTTGAGTTATATTAATGGGCTGTCATAATCTATACATTTATACTGTGATATACAGTCAATGAATGGCATGTAGTATTTTTCTGAACATGATGCGACAAAAACCAAAAAGTCATTACTTTGTTCCACCCTAAGGGAAAGTGATTTGGCCAAGACCTTCGGATAAATTAGAGCCATAGACAGGCGACGCATGTTTTCAAAAAAATTAGGTAGTTTCCCACTGAAGTTTCCTGCCTAGTTCAATTTAATTAAACAGTTGCAGTCATATAAAAAGTTTGAATATATCACTGTATTGTCACGTAGTAGGGATTGCTACCACGAGTTGGTTCGAGTTTTGCTGAGAGAGTTCAATGAAAAACGGAATAAAAAACAAAGATAACAAAATATATTAAATATAAGCGCAACAATTGTGAGGGGGGACAAATACAAAAGAAATATGGTTTACTTACATCATCACATTCTCAATGATTAAACATTCTGGGATGTCCTAAGTGGACATCCGGTTGCCACATGGCAACCGTTCCGAGAACCGTCCTTTAGCGGGACCAAAATCAATCTCTGCGTTGGTATGTGAATTTTGTTTTCAATCGTGATTGTTTGATTAAACTCAATGTTATGAAACATATTATTGGGAACAGTGCACAATTAACAAATAACTGAATTGGAACAAAAGTTGATAATAATAATGGTAAAATATTGACTTGACTTGATTTAAACTATGCCTTTCGTGACAGTATTATCAAACGACACGTTCTTTGAAAATGACAACCTTCTGCAAACTAAAAAAGGAAATTGTCATAATTGTGAAACCTCAAATGACTTTCTAACCACACATCTCATATAATCTACACGAAAAAGCATCAACCAATAATTGTCAATCTTGGATCTTCTGCAATATATACTAATAAAGCATGGTTGAAAAATTTACATATTTTTTTTTTATATCCAATCTAGGTTCATAAACAACATATGTTTTTGGTTTTTCATAGAAATTACACCAGAGCAAGAGAACAGGATGATAATGCGAAACAATCTGGATAGGCTATTGGAAAGATATAACCTAGGATTCAAAAGGCCAGAAAGATTGGATATCAAAAAACCTGGTACTCTATTCGATCCACAAATTACTGAAACCGCGCAAAAAGGTGAGTGCAGAAAGCATTCTTCAACATTTAATTCGCAAGTTCCTTGTGATTCTAATTATCTATATATATATATATATATATATATATATATATATATATATATATATATATATATAAAATAACTTTTAGTGATTTACCGTTTTACAGTTGAAATTGGTTTTAAACTCTCGATTCAAATGAACATAACCTGCAAAGCAATCAAAACATTCAAGATATGTGGTAGTCTTTCACTCAGTTGTTAATCTGTTGTGTGTATGGTAAATATTTTCATTAATTTGTACTTTAAGATGACGATTGTGCTGATGGTAAGTTGATCTAGATTTTAAACTTTTCATTTTAATCGTTGACAAACTGCTTTTGCTTATATTTTAGTCTGACCCATTGAGAAAGGCCAAAACCCTGGCTGAAACGTCTTGAATTAATCAATAAATAACATGAAATAACAACCTCTGCTTTTTTAAATGAACCTTATGTCCAAGAAAGGAAAAACATATACAGTGGTTCAAGAAAATAAACAACTATATATATATATATATATATATATATATATATATACCTCACTTTTAGAACCCCCTGTATATGATTCCAATTAAGACTGGATTGAAAATTCAAACAACTATGTTAATGAAAATGCATATTTTTATTTAGTTTTTTTTTATTTGTTGTCCTACAATATCCTCTGATGTAGATCAACTTACAGCATGTGCTTTGGCCAATATTCAATCGATAATGTTTGTCTTTTCAACCTATATGGCGACATTTGAAAAAAATAAAATCCCCAACGCAAATAATTCATTGAATTATCACTTTCATCGTGTATTAATTCTCACAACTGCTGCTCATATAAAAAAGTCATATCAAACATTTTTAATTAGTGCGAATCTCCAACTCCACTATTGGGAAAACGCAACTGCATCCAATGTATCAGTCCCTCTCAATCAAAATATCTCTCGAAAAAATTCAAAATCATTATTTGCCTGTTGCTGTCTTGGCCTAGAACTATTCAATCTTGAAATTTGAAAGAGAAATAAGGGAGGATAAAACTGTTTTCCAAGAGAACTTGTTATACAAGCCAATTTAGTTCAATGATTTGATTCTTTCACCTGGGGTATTTCGGAGTTACGTTATCAATTATGTATATCGGGAAAACAACCCCCGAACATTACACCTATTGACAGTCACATGCCCGAGATCACCTTTCGCCAACGTACTATCAGAAAGATTTTGCTGGGTCTCAACACCAACAAAGCCTGTGGATCTGACGGAATCCCGCCGATTGTTCTCAAGAAATGTGCCCCCGAACTAACACCTGTTCTTTGCAAGTTGTTCAACCACTCTTACAATTTGGGGGTATTTCCGTCCAATTGGAAAATTGCAAGAGTACAGCCAGTCCCTAAAAAAGGCAAAAGGCCCTACCTAGCAACTACAGACCTATCGACTGCTATCTATTATTTCAAAGGTCATGGAAAAGCCATCAACATCGAGCTCATGAAATATCTGGAAGACTCAGGAATTGTCAACGATAGGCAATATGGCTTCCGCCATCAGAGATCAACTGGTGACCTGCTCACTACGTCTCACATATATGGCAGCTATCTATTGAAAAGCATGGAGAAACTTTAGCTGTGGCATTAGATATCTCCAAAGTTCGATCGAGTTTGGCACCAGGGACTCCTCGCCAAGCTTCCGTCTTATGGCTTGCCCCTCAGCTGTGTTCTCTGCTTGCTAGTTTTCTCTCAAACAGGTCTCTCCATGTAGTGGTCGATGGAGTTTCATCTGACACTCTACTCATAAATGCTGGTGTTCGCAAGGATCCATTCTCGCACCAACACTATTTCTACTTCACATCAACGACCTGTTGAAAGCAACTTCATGTCCCGTACACAGCTTTGCGATGATAGTACCCTCCATACCGCTTTCTCTTCCAGGGCCCCTATATCAGCCCGTGAAACCAGAAATGACGAGGAAGAAATGTTAATAATATAAATATGGACTTGGCAACAATTCTCGAATGGGGATCTAATAACTTGGTAGAATTCAATGCAAACAAAACACAAGCATGTCTTTTCTCTAGAAAAGCCGATCTCACTGTGCCTAACATAACTTTGTCAGGAGTAACCATACCACTGAAGCCATCCATATCGATGCTTGGTATTACTATCAGCAATAACCTTTCCTGGGAAAATCACGTGAGGTCCATTGCCAAAGTGCATCCCAAAACTTGGTTTTCTGTTTCGTGCCAAGAGCTATTTCACCCCAGTCAGCTGCTTATGATCTATAAGGCACAGATCCGACCTGTCCTGGAATACTGTTCCCATATTTGGAGTGCGGCACCTAAACATATCCTGAGGCTATTGGATTCTGTCCAAAAAGGGCAATTCGTCTCGTCGGTGATGCCTGCTACAAACTCGCTCACTTGTCTGGAACACGTAGAAAAGTTGGCGATTTGTCTCTATTTTATAGATATTTTCATGGGCGATGCTCTTCTGAAATATCAACAATCGTTCCTGCTTTGGCAGTCTCTTCGAGATTAACCCGTCAAGTTCAGTCATCACACCCTTCGTGGTCACTTTTGAAACCTGCAGAACATCACTTTCCAAAGACTCGTTCATCCAACGAACAGCGAGGCTTTGGAACTCATTGCCTAGGGAGGTGTTCCCCGAGGCATACAACCTTCAGAAATTTAAGAAGAACACCAACTCCTACCTTCTTTCCCTAGGTTCCCACGATGTTCTCTGAACATTACAGGATATCCCTTTTCGTGGGAACCAGAACATAAAAAAAAAAAAAAAAAAACTCTCTAGAACTATATTTTCTCAATGTTTTAAGTGTATTTTTACATGTAATTTGTTACACTATTTGTCCCTATTGAGATCTTTATACCAATGAATAAATTCCAGTCAAACTTTCTTGACATATTTTTTGGGTAACCTTCCGCAGTCTGAAAATGAAAATATAATCAGGAAAATCTATACAAGTGTAGAAAGGGCAAACAAATTAGTTCATCCCGAAAAGTTACTGCGTTCACCAAATTATATTTCCTATAGAAAAATTATTCGATTTGTTAGTAACTACTCGTTCCCTGAATATGCCTATTAAAAAATAGTAAAAATTCAAAAGATACTTCTCTATATAGTTTTTGATTGACGTGGAAGATTACCCAAAAAACATGTCAAGAAACGTTGTTCCTCCACAAAAAACCACATTCATTCAATACTTCCAGTCAAACTGTTGTATATATGGATGTACAGTTTTCATATTTTTTTTTTAATTCTCATAAAGATTTCCACCAAATCAATAGTAATATATGTTTATCGATATTCCTCTGACGTTTGCTTACAAACGTTTTTTTATTATTTCTGAATATTGTGTTGAATTCGAAGACAGTTAGTCTGTATTTCTTTTTGTAATACCTTACCAACGAACATACAGGCGTTATTGGTTTCTGAAATTAATTTCACACTAAGATATTTTTTCAGCACTCAATAACAAGCACCAAATGGCGAGAGATACAATGCTTCCATCGATGATGAAGAAAGAACCCCGCGGAGGCCACCCCTACCCAGAAAACGACCTTTCGCGGAAGAAGAAGGACATGAACTATGTTTATGTTTGCGTTAAAGAAGAGTTGAGTTCGTGGAAAGAAGGAAACTACATCAGAGGAAATATTTCGAAACTTCTACATGTCGAACCGGGTGTGTTCGAAGATGGAAGGTATGATAATAATTTTTATGTTTTGAAATAGCAGCGAAGGACGTTGCGACAAAACATAAAATCCAAATTGTTGATAAAGAACCACACTTGATATTTTGTTCTTCATTTACATAAACCCTCTCTCAAATTTGCTATTGAAGGAAACAATGGAATTATTTGCTGATGACACTTCGATTATTTACTTCTAAAATAAAAGGAGACAACGCCTCGAGATTTTCTAAAATAATACCCTTACCTCAACTAGAATCACATGTGAGAAGTATGTGCAGGGTTTATTCCCTGATTGATTTGTTTGAAAATACGAACAGGGTGTTCATAAAGATAAACTTTAGTCACTATCTTTCATCGTTCAAGATAACCTCTTGTGGGGTATTCATGTTTTGTTTTCATTGCATCCTATGTATGACTAACTAACTTGCCTTCCTCTCAACTTATGGTTTTTTAAATTCCTATGTCTTACATTTTCACAACTAGTTGTCCTTTCAGGCCCTGATGAAGTTTATGCGTTAAATAAACGAAACGTTATGAGTTAGGGAGATCGTTTTTTAACCTCATTCGACAATCCTGTCAGCCTTCAGTTGTCAAGGACACAAATTTGTTTGAATATTTATATTTGAATATTTATTCAACTTATGGGTAATCCTTCGCACTTTTAATATGTTCAAATAATAATCTGGGGTTCGTGGCTATAAAAATATTGAACTAATTATTCTCTATCTTTTACAGTTCACAACACAAAACAATGAATAACTCAATACAAAGCAGCACTAAAATATATCATGCACTCCACTAAACTTGCTTGAATCTGAATTTGAGTGCTCTCGCCAGCGAACGCTGCATTATATGAAGGCCATCAGACCCTAGAATTTTCGTGATGTCGCCTCTCGATCATTCTCGATGATTCTGGAAGAAAGCCCGTCATGACGTCAGCCAATCACGTGATAAAGTGACGAAGTGTACTCGCTTTCGTTACAATATACTCTTTACATGTATGTATATATTTTGTATATTTGTTTTGTGTCAGTTCGCGATCCCTATTTATGAATATATAATATGTATTGGGACAAAAAGTTAGGTTGATGTGCAGTATGAATCTTCCTGTAAAATAAGGAAATTCGAGCACCAATGGCGTCACAAAATATCCTTATTGTTACGAAGCTGGGATTCGACTTCGAAAAAATACTTGACCATTTCTCTCTCTCGCTCTATATATATATATATATATATATATAATATATATATATATATATATATATATATATATATATATATATATTTATATATATTTGCTTCCTAATTAGGCGCATTCAACCAATTGGTAATCCAGGGGCTGTAAAAGTCTTGTTGGCAATATTACAACCCTATGCCCCTTCTTCCGACAAATCCGTTGCCATCTGGCCTGGGTATTGGCGTAGAGACGAAAGGGTCTAATTTATACACAAAACCTTCAGTTAACTTTACTAAATTTATCTTATGTTTGCGATGCACGGCATCAACGGCGGACATTTACATTTCACATTTACTTGACTTCCAGCCTAAGGACGCCACCTGTCTTCCACCATAGCTAGAAGTATACTTGACTATTTAATGTCCGTTTATTACACTTCACAATTACAACAAAACAATGTACTAAATAACTAAATGAATCAATCACAGTGTTCAACTGAAATATTGCTCTCGACATTGTATCTGAATCACGTAATATGTTCCAACTGATCAAACAAATAACTCCCTGTCTCTCGCGTGCGGATGAACGTATATAGCGGTCCACCACACGGCCGAATATACTAGAAAGGTCTGTGAACTTTCGAGAATGGCCTCGACTTTTCTGTGACGAGCATTGTAAACGGCAGGCAGTAGCACAGTGGATTCGTAACAAAATCTTCCTTATATATACCCCCGAGTTATAAAGTGTTATACTCCACTAATGTATTTCCGCAAAATTTATTATTTTCGGATATTTTGGAAGAGGAGGCACCACACTATAGATTGAAAATGATTAGATTGGAAACACTACATCTAGGTTGTCTGATGTCATCCCAAGTTGTTTAACTATGTATTTCAAATATCTCACACGCAAGATCATTTCTATACCTATCAACACGATAATCGAACAATTTGTTAATGACATTTTATTCCATTCAAGGATCGAAGCTTTCTTTGTGAGCTTCGAAGTCAAACCGAACAACAGCCACGGACTGACCGCCAATGAGGTGGCCAAGCAAATCGAAGCCATCAAGGATAAACTTCAAGAAAAGGCAGGAGTTGAAATCACGTCCGTACAAGTTGGAGACAAAGTGAGTATTATTATTAGTATAGACAAAAATACTTTGATTCAGAATGTTCCGAGCACTGATAAAAACAACACTTCCAAATATGTTTTTATGAACAGATAAACAAAATGCTCATATCATTTGTTATGAACATGTCATCATAAGTATTGTTGAAAATGAAGTTCCATGTGTACCAATTCTCTTCTGAGATTGCGACTCACTATTGCTATTTTCGTCTATGTATTTTTTTTTCAATTGGTGACAATCTTGTCGTATTCTATCTGAACTTTGGTGTGGGGGCTTGCCCTGTATGATACTGATAGCTAGAAATAATTCTAAATTGATGGCAACAAAATGTGTAAAATCAAATTGTAACTGGAATGTATGTCTGAAGGCAAAGTATAATAATAGCTTTCGTGTCATCACAGTAGAAAAACATTGAGGAAAAAAACGAAGGTAGGAGTCTATTGTGCTCAAAGTGGAGTGGATGTATCAGCTGAAGATGGAGCTTCAAAGGTCCGAAACATGTCCGAATATAAATGAATTTCGTGGAGATGATTTTGAGTACTTAATTTCATCAAACAATAAGAAAATCCATTAGAAGATAAAACATCCAAATCAGTTATAAACACTTCACTCCTTTACTTCCAACACTTCGGAACTCCTCTTAGAATACATGCAGATTCAGGAAGATAATTTAACACTAGTTTATTGAAAGACTTATGCCTATTATATGACATAAAACTCACTTTTTCTAGTGTAGATCATCCCCAATCAAATGGCTCGCTAGAAAGATTTCACGCAACGTTAACTGAAATGATTAGAGCTCATAAAATAGAGAACGCAGATGAACATATTTTTACAATTTTACCCTATGCACTGATTTGCTATAATAATTCCAAAAACGCATCACATGGATTCAGTCCATATGAATTAGTTTTCGCACATACTTCCAGTAGACCCCCTGAAGTATTATACAATCAAAAGGAATTAATGACAAAGTACATGAGAGACTTGAACAAGAGAATGGAATACTATTATAAAATAGCTCGCGAAAAGACTCACAGAAAAAAAGGAAAAAGCCAAAATCCGATTTGATACAATATTGGAGATAAAGTATTTGTGAAATAATCTCAAATAAAGAACAAACTAGAAAATAAATTTATTGGCCCATTTGAAATTTCAGAAGTTTACCAAAACTCAGCCCTTCTCAAAAACCAAGAAACAAATTACACTACTAAAGTCAATTTTGGATCGATTGAAACCATATCAATAATGGAGTATCATTTATTGATGATAATTCTAGCAGTTCAACTTGCCAACGCCCAGTATAACATCTCACCTCTAAACAACTCAATAGGAGTTTACTATCATGAACAAGGTGACATGCAAATTAGTAAGGAAAAATGGACATTATTAGTTTATAAGGATATTACTCCAATCAAAGTCGCGATAGACCATAATGATAAGATATTAGAATAACCCTAGAATGCAGTATTTCAATTCTGAAATCAATACACACATAAGCTTATTGAGTAAGATAAGTGCACAAGTAGATTTAAAATATAATGAAATCAGAATGGATTCAAATGAATATGATAAGACATACAAAAGAGGTATTCTTGATGGAATAGGCTCGATATGGAAAGAAATCACAGGTAATTTAGATGCCAATGACGGAGAATATTTTAATGACTATATTAATAAAATATACAAGGATGAACACCAAATTGAAAATTGCTCGAAATTCAGTTATAAAAGAATTCAATACATCTATTCAGCAATTGCAAATAGATGAAAAAGCGTTCAATGAAGATATAAAGAAAATTGAAACATGGATTTATGATTTAACAGATGAATTAGCAATACTCAGCGCAAAGTTGAAAGCTATCTCTGAACAATTACTAGAACGTTATACTTTTCTGGAAGATGAATTAAATGATATTTTAAATGCAATAACTTCTGCAAGACTCAATATTATTCATACATTAATTATAAGACCGAACGATTTAATAACATCTCTTCGAGACATTTCTCAAACAACAAAAAAGAATAATCTTCCCTTACCAATTAAAATGTTATCAATATCCAAATCTTTAGACATTATTGTACAAGCTTTTCAAACAGATTCAAGAATCCTTTTTATATTAAAGATTCCCCTAGTCGAACCAGAAATCTATACCATTTACCGAGTGT
The DNA here is from genome assembly GCA_018342105.1 of Gonioctena quinquepunctata. NCBI lineage: Eukaryota > Metazoa > Arthropoda > Insecta > Coleoptera > Chrysomelidae > Gonioctena > Gonioctena quinquepunctata. Next base: position 35,012 of record JAFIRS010005691.1, on the reverse strand, counting down.
ACCCCATTCCTATCCTAGCTAACAGAACTGGGTTACATCACATTTTATCTACAACTCATAATTACATTGCAAAAGACGATGATTCAATGTTGTATGTTGCTTTTCAGAACCTTGATAAATGTAAACAATATTTTTTTTTATTTTCAAATCTGTGAAAATGTAGTTTCATATCCAATTGACATTATGTGAATCACAAATTTTAAGACCACTCTTAGAACTTCCCAAAATATGTTCAGTTTCCCTATTATTTGCAAAGGACTACAATGTTTTTGAAATTCAATCAAATACATGGTTAATTACCTTGTTAGATCCTTCAATTATAACTATCAATTGTCAAAAAGGAGATGTATCAACTCAAGTAATGAAAATTAATTCAATTTTGAAATTACAACCACAATGCAATGCATATATTGGAAATACACGAGTACATGCAAAATTTCTCATGTCTCATGAACAAAATGTCACATTTAGAACACTTCCAGTTTTAATATATCATCAATGTTGCAATAATTTACCCGAAAAAAAAAAGCTACCTGAGCTAAAACCTTTGAAGTTAAGCAAATTGATTGTTGACAATCTTAATATTGCCCAACATAAATTAAATCAATACGATGAGGAATTAGACAAAATTATAAATGAACCATTTGTGAAAAAACATTTTTCATGGTTTACATATTTCACTATTACCATAATTATATGTAGTGTTTCACTATGCATATTCTGTAAGTGTAGGAATAGACGTTCTATGAAAATAGGGTTACTGACTTCAAGCATGAACGATCAGCCTCCACAACCTCCAAGACCGCACCCACCCTCAAAATCGCATGCCTAATAAAAGTTGCCGCATCGCATCAACTTTCTTTTCAAGGGGGAAGTTGTTAAATCAGAATCCTGAATGGTCCCATTGTCCCAAAATTGCACAATATTGCATTAGCTTTTACGCAGTTCCACAGGAAACCAGTCAACACATTTCAAGGTGTCCTAGATGAACGACGCCATGCACCGTCAGCACTCCATAGTTTATAAAGGAAGATCCCAGACTCCAGGAGAGCATTCGCAATTCACCTTTGAACCCGATACATAGCCACAGTGATTGTATTGTATTAATTTTCTTCCTAGTTATTCATACTGCGGATTATTTGTAATTTAATAAAAATAAAGTTATTTTTTTAAAAGAAGTGAAAAACCCCATAACATGCCTAATCACGTTGCAACTATTTCGGTGGCTTCCAATCAAATTATAATTTCATTGCACATCTTAGGTTTATCCCTTAGATTTCTTGAAAAATAAAATTATTCTTATTGTTACGAAACTGGATTCGTTAATTGCAATCAAATATACTGCAATGAATTCAGTCTCCGTTTATTTCACTTAACACAATACAACAATGCATTACAATATTCACAATTCCAAATTACTGCTCTATACTTACTTCGCACGAGTCACAATTAACATCTGGCTTTTTCGCTATGATTCGGTGATTCGATGACGTCATCGGTAAGTCTCGCCGGCCCGCATAGTCTGGCATGTGCCCGATGAACAGGGACGGGCTTGGTTGGTTAAAGCTGACGAGCCAGAGACAGGGATGGCACTTAGCTTCCCTTGACACTGCGACCAGCTGGAGTCTATTGTATCACACTGTCGTCAGTGGTTCCTCATTCAAACCGGTTTGTGCCTTCAATAAGGTTTAGTAGCCTGTTAATCAGGTTCTTCGGATTCATGCCTGTTTCCGGGCTGATATCTCCAAAGGTTCTGTGTCGCCTTCTACTTAGGGCGTCACAGTCGAAGATAATATGAGAGGCTGTTTCCTCCTCTTCATCACAAAGCCTAACTCCACGGTATCCCTGCGTACTCCCATGGTGTTTAGGTGTTTTCTTAGGCCGCAGTGTCCAGTCAACAGACCTACTATTATACGTGCCTTCGTTCTGTTCAGGTTCAGAAGGTCAGCCGTCAGGGTCCGGTTTGGGTGCCCTACCATGACTTTGCTGTGTATTTGCCCGACAGTTTGATCCCAATATTGTTGGTGTCTTCTTTTTATCCACTTGTCGATCAGGGTCCTGCATCGGTTTTTGCTAATCCCATGCACAGGTTCTGGCCCTGTGAATAGCGTTCCAGATGCTTGTCTAGCTAGCTGGTCCACTTTTACGTTGCCTTCAATGCCTCTATGACCTGGTACCCACATCAAGGTGACCTTGTTGTGTTTTGCCAGCTCGATGAGGTTCTGGCGGCAGTCCCAGACCAGTTTAGACTTTATCTGTATAGAGTTTTTTTTTTATGTTCTGGTTCCCACGAAAAGGGATATCCTGTAATGTTCAGAGAACATCGTGGGAACCAAGGGAAAGAAGGTAGGAGTTGGTGTTCTTCTTACATTTCTGGAGGTTGTATGCCTCGGGGAACACCTCCCTAGGCAATGAGTTCCAAAGCCTCGCTGTTCGTTGGATGAACGAGTCTTTGGAAAGTGATGTTCTGCAGGTCTCCAAAGTGACCACGAAGGGGTGTGATGACTGAACTTGACGGGTTAGTCTCGAAGAGACTGCCAAAGCAGGAACGATTGTTGATATTTCAGAAGAGCATCGCCCATGAAAATATCTATAAAATAGAGACAAATCGCCAACTTTTCGACGGTGTTCCAGACAAGTGAGCGAGTTTGTAAGCGAGGCATCACCGACGAGACGAATTGCCCTTTTTTGGAAAGAATCCAATAGCCTCAGGATATGTTTAGGTGCGCGCCAAATATGGGAACAGTATTCCAGGACAGGTCGGATCTGTGCCTTATAGATCATAAGCAGCTGAGTGGGGTGAAATAGCTCTTGGCACGAAACAAAAAACCAAGTTTTTGGGATGCACTTTTGGCAATGGACCTCACGTGATTTTCCCAGGAAAGGTTATTGCTGATAGTAATACCAAGCATCGATATGGATGACTTCAGTGGTATGGTTACTCCTGACAAAGTTATGTTAGGCACAGTGAGATCGGCTTTTTTAGAGAAAAGACATGCGTGTGTTTTGTTTGCATTGAATTCTACCAAGTTATTAGATCCATACTCGAGAATTGTTGCTAAGTCCATATTTATATTATTAACATTTCTTCCTCGTTCATTTCTGGTTTCAAGGGCTGATATAGGGGCCCTGGAAGAGAAAGCGGTATGGAGGGTACTATCGTCGGCAAAGCTGTGTACTGGACATGAAGTTGCTTTGTTAGCACTTTGACTGTCAGATATAATGTAGATGTGTTTTTTTTTCCTATAACCACTTCTAGATTCTTCTGAATGCATACCATGATAGCATGTGTTTCAGCTTGGAATATCGTGGAGCATTCGCCAAGTGGTATTATGTAGTCCCTTCTTGGCCTTACGCCATGTATTCCTGCTTCCGTTCCTTCAACTGTCTTTGAACAGTCTGTATACCAGACTATGTCCACAGTTGATTGTGATTCTATACTCGGGGCCCATCCAGATCCGTCAATTCGTGTTTCGATGTAGTCTGAAATAATTTCGAGTTCTTCGATATTGATTACATGAGTGATTCTGGAATGTCCAATTTTTCGGATTCTCCAGTTTTTTGTTTGTTTCAGTCTGTATGCACTCATCCTGGCCTCTCTAATGACATGTGAGTCAAGGGGTTCGAGGTTTGGGATGATTTCCATTGCAGCTGTTGGAGTGCTATTCATCGCACCCGTGATACAGAGACAGGCAAGCCTATGGATTTTTCCAAGGTTGGTTTTTGCCTGTCTTCGATTTGTTTTTGGCCACCATAAGAGTGAGCCATAAGTTACTCTTGGTCTTATTACCGCTGTGTAAAGCCAGTAAATGGCTTCCGGTTTGAGCCCCCAAGTTTTTCCAAAAGCTCTCCTGCACATCATGAAGGTTATCTTGCTTCTATTGGTTACATGTTGAAGATGCGGGTTCCAGGTTAGTTTCTTGTCAAGAATCAGCCCTAGATATTTCACCTGCTCTACTACTCGTAATGTTTCATCGAATAGACTGGGAGGTATGGGATCTCCCATGTTTCTTCTCCGGGTGAAGCGAATTAGTGTTGTTTTGTTTGGATTTGCCCTTAGGCTCTCTCTGTTACACCATTCCTCTACTGTCCTCAGTGCATTTTGGATTAGCTCTGAGGTTGTTCGAGTATTATTTCCTTTGATGAGGATGACCGAGTCATCTCTATACCCTTGAGAGTTATACCCTTGGTTATTTAGAGAAATTAGCAGTTCATCTACAACCATGTCCCACAGAAGGGGGGAGTATGCCCCCCTGTGGGGTACCTCTGGAAATTTCAACCTGTTCTGTTTCCTCGAACATGTTGGCTTGGACCAGTCTATTGTGAAGCATTGAGTGTATCCACCTGCAGGTGGTTTCGTGAATGCCTCTTCGAGTGGCCGCTGGGGACAGACTTACTAATTCCGTAACATTTTTATAAACATAGTAATTATGAAAATTATTGCAACTATTTCGGTAGTTTCGAATCCAATCCAATCTCATTGCGCATCTCAGGTTTATTCCTCTTATTTCTTGAGAAATTGAATTATTATTATTATGAATGGAAATTGTGACACCTCCTCAACTGATAGTTTTCACGAACCGTGCATGATTTTTCTCAATTCCGCAGCATAAAAGCCAATCAGTAATCTTCACCCTCCTGCCCAAGGACGATAACCAGTTTTACATAGTCTTCTTCATGGTGTGCGGCGTACTTGGTGCCATGATCGCGGCTTCCGTTCTCCTCCTCTTCATCAGACGCCACATCAAATCTCGCGAAAAAATCCAAGGGCTCTCCAGACCGGACACCGAGGCCAGCAAGGACTATCAGGATTTATGCAGATCTAGAATGGCGACCAAGGGACAAACCACAGGCGAAACCGTACACGGAAGGATAACTTCATTGTCGAGAGAATCCGAACAGAGTCCTTCCACTAGGTCGAGCACATCTTCGTGGAGCGAGGAACCGGCTTTGCATAACATGGATATATCGACAGGTAAAAATTCAGTTACGTCTAGTATTATTAAAGCAAAACAAACATAAGAATCAATTGTAATAAGATTCAAGTTAATTGTTGTAATAGAATGCCCAGACTATTCAGTGAAGAGCGGTGTGGAGTTCTTTGGATCGCCTTGCTAGTTTCAATTTTTTTATGTTTCAAGCAAAGTTTTAGAAATTGTGAATTTGAATGGACGCCAGAATTTTTATTTAAACTAGGACCAAAATCCAAATTCCCTATTCAATAATGATTGCAAATCAAATACCTTTCCTTCTGTAAATACCTACAGCAATAAAACAAATACCAACTTATAACAATCTATTTACAAATTTTTACATCTTCCAATTCTTCAACATTGAATGAATTTAAATTCCAACGCAAGATAACTAATAAAGTTTTTGTCTGCTGAACCTGTCGGTTTATCGATGTCGATGTACCTTGATTGTATTTTTGTGTAGCTCTTAGCTAGACTTTACGAAGTTGCTTGGCTCGCAATCAGGGGGGTACTTATAGCTGCTGGGCGACCGATCAGGTAGACACAAGCATCTGCTTCTGGTCCATCGAGTGTGTTCTCAGCGATTTAACATGAAAAACAATATTGTTTGTGTCAGAATTTGATATACAAAAACTCTTCTTCTTGAAACTTGGAATATTTTCAATGCACTCCTCAACTCATTGTTGTTACAATTGAGTATAATCTCATCAAGAGATTATTACTTAAAATTAATTGAGTATACAAATGAGTAATATCCAATACTGAAATTGAAGAATTATTTTAATAATTTTTATGAATTAATAAAAATTGCTTCATATATGGAAAAGATTCTTTTTTCTCTGATTTTGAGCAATCAAGATTATACGTTATCAAGAATTAAAAATCAGAATTTGGCACAATCAAGTTTGCTGAATATGATAGACGAAAATGACTTCAATTTCAGCGATATTCAAGAAAGGTATATGAGAATCAATGTTTGACCAGCCGTCAAATACTTCTTCAAAAAGGTTTCTATAAATTCTAAGAAAATTCCAAATTCCAAGTACCAAATTTATACATGAAATATATATATATATATATATATATATATATATACATATATATATATATATAGTTGTACACGGTAGCTTGTGAAGCCCACCAAATGAACGGGTCGCTCTTGAACCCGCACTTTTCAGAATGGGCGAAGAGTATATTCCAGTGCAATGACATCATTCCATAATTTTTCGTCGAAGCACACTTAGAGGGGTAACAATTCTCAATATTTAAACATTTGTATACTCCTTTGAAACGTTGTAGAGCCAATTATGCTTTCACTACGCTATGAATCCCAAACGTATATTGCCTATATTAGAACGGCCTCTGTGTGTCCCGGCAGGCGTTGCCTCTACTGCCTCGCGTTTTCCAGTTCAAAATATTTATTAGGGATTTCAAATCAGTGAGCGTGCAGGTGACTTCTGGAAATGTCCAGCAGAGGAGAACAGATTGTATGCATAACCCTTCAAAATTATAACTTGAGAAAAGGCAAAAGGTGAGCACATAATTCATATTCAGTATAATGTTTATGCTTAATAATAAGCGACTCGATTTGAAGTTGATGAATATATTTTTTTTTGTATTATCAGGTTGATTATCGTATGAGGAAACCTAATAGCTCCAAAAATGTGGATTTTTCGTCAGGTTCAGGAAAACTCTCGTATCTGGAGAAACTAGATATGTGAGAATTATGAAGTATTTCATATAAACCTCTGCGTATTCTTATTCCATCCTTGGAGGGGTGGAGGGGAGAAGAGGTGTGAAAGTCAAGGAAATTGGTATTTGGGCTTATCTTTCTAAATATAAATCACAAATTTCAGGATTTTTTAAAATTCAACAGTAGAGGTTAGGTTAGGTTAGTGAGGTTGAAAGTTGTATAGGAGTTTTTAAACCCCTAAAGGGGATAGGTTAAATTTTTGGGGGTTTGTTTTTTCAAGTTAGTATATGAATAGATTTGATATTCGTTACAAATGGAGACATACATATTTCAGTGTTCAGTGTATGGGTGGATAAACACTCCCAAGTATGCAATAAAAATGAACAAATAGCACAGCAGTTCTTTGAGAAAATAGATTTTTATTTACGAAACTAAAAATAGCTGAATGAATTTCGATATTCTCAAATTAATTATTGGAAAGATAGATTGACCAAAGATAACTATGGAATGGCCACATTAGTCAAGGGTCAAGCATTTAGAAACGGACACACGATTCCTTCAATTTTTGGAACGAGAATAATTGTTGTAATTTTCCCCGTTGAAAATTTAAATATAACATGAATTCTGATAATTTTATCCAATTTCAAATGTTATTTGGGAAATATTCTCACCAAATATCATCGTGCTAGAGGATTTAATCGTAAAATTTCCAAAAAAATTGCGATAAAACCCCTAGCACATATGATATTACTCTCGGTAAAACGTAAATTAATTGAATATTGATCAGACTAGGCAGACAGAGTATTTTTCCTCGAATGTTCAACAAGGGTACACTCCTTTATACCTATCCTTCACTCCTTTACTTGAGTGCATATTGCTCAGATAATTCGGAAAAATATATCATCAGCTCTTGCACTACAAAACGATTGAAGATAGTGACTGAAGTTTATCTTTCAGTCGCATATGCTTCCACATCTGATTTTATGAACAGCCTGTTCATATTTTCGAGCAATTCAATCTATCATATACCATGATAGGTTTGAATTTGGGATTGCTTCTGAAAAATTTGTTTCCCATTTCTTTCGGGCTTCCTGATAATCGTGGAAGCATGAAATAGATTTTCGTCAACAAAAATGTATTGAAGGCCTATTTAATGCGATGCCTCTCTTGCATCAATGCTACAAATGATTTCTGGTGAGTACTGACTTTTGGAAAACATGTTTTTATGCCTCATTCATCTATATGAGTTTTTAATTGAGCCTGGAATAGATAATCAAATAACTATGTTAATAAAAAAGCAAATTTAAAATTTTAGATTTTCTCTTCTGACAGTCTTTTCAGAATATCTATCAGATGTAGTTCAATGCCCAGCGTGGTTTCAGCCGGGAAAGTAGTTGTTTTCTGTTAGACATTCACAAAAAATAACTTAATTTTTATCGTGGATTTTTCTATTCACAGAAAAATATTTCCATTCAATATTCATTTGAGAGTTGGTAAAAAGAAATTTTAAATTTCAGATTTTTCTTTTGAGAGTCTTTTCAGAATATCTATCAGATGTAGTTCAATGCCCAGCGTGGTTTCAGCCGGGAAAGTAGTTGTTTTCTGTTAGACATTCACAAAAAATAACTTAATTTTTATCGTGGATTTTTCTATTCACAGAAAAATATTTCCATTCAATATTCATTCGAGAGTGTTTTCCTTTTCAACATGAGTAGAAAAGCAAATTTTAAATTTCAGATTTTTTTTTTGAGAGTCTTTTCAGAATATCTATCAGATGTAGTTCAATGCCCAGCGTGGTTTCAGCTGGGAAAGTAGTTGTTCTCTGATGAACATTCACAAAAAATAACTTCACAGAAAATTATTTCGTTCAATATTCATTTGAAGTGTTTTTCCTTTAAACACCCATCGAACGATGGAAGATGTGACTAAAGTTTATCTTTCAGTCGCAGATGATTCCACATCTAATTTTATGAATATCCTGTTAATATTTTCAAACAAATCAATCTATCATACCCCATAACAGGTTTTATTGACAAAAAATATTGATTTCAAAGTGTCTCTCCGAAAGAAATGTTTCTAACTTTCCATCTTTGCAAAGTGAGATTGCTTCCAAAAATGTGTTTCCCATTTTTTCCGGTCTTCCTGATGATCGTGGAAGCGTGAAATAGATTTTCGTCGACAAAAATTTATTGAAGATCTAGTGAATGCGATGCCTCTCTCGCGTCAATGTTACAAATGATTTCTGGTGAGTTCTCTCTTTGGGAAAACATTGTTTTCCGCCTCATTCATCTCTATGAGTTCCTAATCAAGACTGAAATATAAAATCAAACAATCATCCCAATAAAAAGGCAAATTTTGAATTTCAGATTTTTTCTTTTCAGTTAGGGTCTTTTTAGAATATCTAACAGATGTTGTCCAATGTCCAGTGTGGCTTCAGTCGGGGAAGTAGTTGTTTTCTGATAGTCATTCACAAAAATAACTTAATTTTCATCGTGGATTTTTTTATTCACAGAAAAATATTTTTATTGAATATTCAATTGAGAATATTTTCCTTTTCAACATGGATACCTCACAAGAGGTTATCTTGAACGATGGAAGATAGTGACTTGAGTTTATCTTTCAGTCGCAGATGATTCAACATTTGATTTTATGAACATCCTGTTCATATTTTCAAACAAATCATTATTTTATTTCAGTCTGAATTGTTTTAATAATTCAAATATTCAATAAATTCAAATTCAATAAATGTGTTCTCATAATGAATGTGTTTTTTATTCGGGTGACTTCCTCATTTTACGGGTTCAAGAATCATAACTATAAATAAGTTTTTCCACTGTGTGTACAATATTGAGAAAAACAATATTAACACAATTTAAATTTGCAAGATGAAAGTGCCACCACCAAAAGCTACCATTTTCATTAGTGTATAATATCGCATCAAACATTATTCTTGAAGAAATATATGATAGAAAAATCATTTCATTTAACTCGAAAACTCATTTCATATAAGATTTTTGTTCGAAAATCATCTGTGCTGATTGTTTACTTATATACTCCAAGAATGAACCCATTCAGGGGAGTTCAAGTAAGAAAAAATATTGAATGATCTAACAATAGAGTCAAATTCTAAAAGTCAATGAAGGAGTTCTTTCAAGCAACAGGCCAATCTACATCACGCAAACTTGACGTCATTCACAATTCAGCACTACATTATTACATTAGTGCTCACCGCACAAGCCCAATAGAGAGTATTTGCTGCGAAGCCAGCTAACCCCTTCAAGATACCCGACAACACCTGAGTCTCTCATACGCTTCTTCTATTGCTGCCAAACCAACGCATCCAACCTTTGATAACGCTTCGATTCGCTTTCCAAACAAAATTTCACAGGACACCCGAAAACAGCCCCTCCTTTCTACTAAAGAATTAATAAGCTCTCACAAAGTCTAGAACTCACCCTCCTTCCAGTATTCTCGAATTGTATTACCTCCTATCCTCCTCGGCTGATCAATGTCCCTACATGTAACCTCACCATATCCGCTTTCAACAAAAATGAAACGCCTCCCCAAATTTTATTAAACCTCTTCCACCACAAATTGACTGAATATCAAAACAATGTAGCACTGTATACCGACGCCTCAAAAACAGAACAGAGAGTTGGCGCAGCTCTAGTAACACCCAATGGAACATTGAAATTCAAACTAACCCAATCATCGGTATATACACCGCTGAACTTTTGCTATATTACAACCATTACATTTCGTGAAGAATCACCCGATGAAAAAATTTCTAATCATATCAGACTCTTTCGAGGCACTTTACGGGTATGCAACAAATATACACAGACAACCCAATCTTACTTATGATGGAAAACGAACTACAATGTATCTAAGAACTCAGGAAAAAGTTATCATGATGTGGGCCCTCTCATATTGGGATTGTGGTAATGAGAGAGCAGACATAGCAGCCAAAGAAGCAATAAACGACCATCAATCAAGATAATATCCAGAACAACCAATTCAGACATGAAATCATTCGTCAAAAGTAAAGCAATTGAAGAATGGCAAAGAGAATGGCAGCAGTCAAGTTCAAAACTGGCGCAAATAAAACCATATGTAAACCCTGGAGTCACCTTCCAAAATGGAGAAAATATCAAACAAATCTCTGCGTCTAGTATGGGCCATAACAAAATTTTCGCACGACTACCTCATTGTCACGTTCTGAACAAACAATCTGTGAAGTGTGCAATACAACAGTGTCTGTGAAACATATCCTGGAAATATGTCCCAAATTTCAAGAAGCAAGAAACAAATACCAAAATTCACAAAATCTACATGAAACCTTGGGAAGAAACTGTAATGTTATTAATATCATGTCATTCTTAACAGATATTAATATGAGAGAAATAAAGTATCTTCACAAAAGATTCAATATGAATTGAATACAATTGGTAGACCACAGGTGAAAAACAACTACTTTCCTAGCAAATACCACGCAGAACGTTGAATGATATTCACCTGAAAATCCATGCAAACTTCCATATAAATCGAAATTGATTGCAAATATTTCTTTCTGATAAGCTCGATTATGTTTAATCTATGTCGTGGTTCGCCTAACAATCCCTTTACGGTTTCAGGCTTTTTGGCCCTCATCAGTAATGAGTAGTCACCAGCCAGAGATCCGAGAGCTCTGGCCTAAGCGAGACACAACACAAACAAACATCATCCAGCTTATAACATCTGTAGGACTGAAAAGATAAATTTCAACTGGCGTACCTAGTGACAGAAAGAAACACTCCAGATATTAATATGTTCCACTCAATCTAAATGTAATGTATTGTTGCTAATAACTCTAGTGGTTGATGCGCTAATTTCAAATAAATAAAAAAAAATAGAGGATATATAATTATTTTTTAATGAGGTTTTCCATTATCATTCGCAAATGATTCCAGAAAAAAATATTAAACCAAAACTGTGTTTTCGATAATTTCAAGTTTTAATCCCCAAACGAATATTTTTCTTCAAAATTTTTCAATAAAATATCAATAGATAAAAAATTCTCTGAAAGTTTGGAGAATCAAAAAAAAAAAAATTTGTACCTTTATCAGAAACTGGAATATTCAACTCCTTGTTTTCTTCTCCTCTACAAAGAAACACCTATTACTGTTTCAGGTCCGAATTTTCGGGAAGTATTTCTGAATGATTGAATTCTATTCGGCATAATATACATTATTTTTATGAATAATTCATGAAATAGCACCGATCAGAACTTCATGAGAACATAATGTTACTTCCATTCAGGGTCAAATATGGAGTAAAAAATAAGATGACCAATCTCATCCCATTGTTTTGTGCAGGCTTTTGTATAGTCGATCGCTTCCTTATGGAAGAGGAGGAACAACAAATTATATATCTCATATATTCATGAAATTGATAGTTCTGAAATTTCGAGTATAAATATTAATTTGGAAGTAAAATAGGAAAAAAGTGGATAATAAATTTCTGTTCAATATTTCATTAATATCAATACTCAAAAGATAATGAAAACTTTCCGATAAAAAAAAAAATATTACTCTCTACAACGCTGCTCACATAAAATTTGCCGTTGATTGTTCTAGACAGTTTTCCATGGAAATAATAATTGTGAAAATATATATTTTTAGTTTTTATGCCAAGGGAATTAATGGTTCCATTGATTGAAATTCCCCAAAAAATATAGACTCATCAGCAAATAGTTCAGTTTTGTTTGGTTCTGATTCGTTCCCCACATAACAAGATATCTATGGTCGAAAACATCTACAAAAAAAAACAATTGCCTACTTTCCTGAGAAGCTCAATTTTGTTATCTCTAATTATTCCTGAAACTAGCTTTCCGATATATTTTTTCCATCATATATTTCTGCATATTTTGATTCAATCGGACGAAATATATACTACTTGTATTTCAATTCTTGTCATTTATTCAAATCGATCTCTAAGCACCGATAGTAATATTTTTTATTATCCAAATAAAACAGGGATAATCTTAATCAAGCATTACAAAATCAGATTGTGTAGAGAACAAATCATTCTTTCAATAGTACCCATATGGTAGCAGTGAACATTCAACCAGATCTTTGAATTACCAACGAAAAGATACATATTGTCGAGTTATTACTTCACTACTGTCGATGTTGCAGCTTTCTAAGATTGAAAAAATCAATTAATGAACCGGAATTTTATGTGCATATATTTTTCCGCAATTTGGAACTGATGAGAGTAATCCCTGTGTACAATGCAGAATCTCTTTCCTCAACAGACTAATCTGGGCTTGAATTTAATGTGATGATTTCAGGTGGTTCAACCTATTTTGTATAGGTGAACTGTTCTTTACTTCCCTATTTTTTATCAATTAATGAAAGTTGACTTAATAACAAAAAAAACATGAAAAGTTCTATACATTTCACTTTCAAAAGACCGCAAAATTGAATTTCAAGAAAGTCAATAAAAGTTCCTTTGTCCTCAAAAAATTGTTGAGATTTTCGATATCCAATCTTCAGGATGGTTGAAATCATTATATCGCTCCCCAGTTGGAAATTATATTTGCCTAATATTCTTGGTAGACCGTCTTCCTATATGGTCTACATCAGTGTAAATGTATTTTTTATCGTTTGATGCAAAAAAAATTAAATCTACGATGAAAACTGAAGAATAAGGCTTTTAAGTTAATATTGGTTATTTTGTACTTTTTTCCAACCATCCTTTATGTAGATGGATTGATCGCACAAAATTCCCTTAGAAAGAGAATTGGTAAATATATCTTCAAATATTGTAACTATTTCAAACTCAAATTCCCTAATCTGAAAATGAACGATAAATATTTTTATATTGAATTATGAACTACTCCTTTCGCTAGGACAGATCACGGATCCAGCAATTCATATATATTACATTAATGAAGGAGCCAGCGATGTTGCCAAACTTAGGGCTACACAACGCTACAAAAGTTTGTGGGCTCTACAAAGAAGTATATGATTCTGCAGTGTATATCCCATATAGGAAAGGCCCCTACAGTTCGAACCAAAGAACTATATCGCGATGTTGGTTATGGAAATGGTATATTGTGTGTCCTGATCTAAAAACGTGGGGAAATGATCTGCATTCAATTCTGATCACCCAGTGAAGAGATACAGGGTGATACTTTGTTGAGCTCCGATATCGGACTAACAAGGTTACTCCGGCTAAACTAAGGCCTCGCTCATATGCTTCACGGATTCACAATGACCGTGAATCTCTATATATATATGTATATATATATATATATATATGTATATATATATATATATATATATATGTGATCACTTCAACCACATCAAAATCACAGCTCGGTGATTATTATCACCAAATATGGAACCATACCAAAGATAATAAAAAAACTCATGGAAAATATATACATGTGGGATTCTATAATCGTGACAGAATTCTTCAAAATATATAGTGAACGACACTGCTATTTTTTAATCAGATTGACCTGAATAAATCTAATCACTGTTTTCTTAAACAAAATATGTAGATAACTTCAGATATTTCCTTTGTGAAATATTATCTGACGTTCCCTTTAAAATTATTTGAATGTGACATATTTAAAATATAATTGGTCCAAACATCATTTCCAATACGTACCTCCTTGAGATCACTCACAACTCACTGATTCGAAATCATATTCGCGGAGAAAGGAAAATGCTCTTTTTAATAAATTATTTCAACATGGCATATTCTACTCTATTAATTAATGGCCGACGAGCTTAAGAAAACCATATATCTTAATTGCCGAAAGATCAGAAAAGGGACGAGAATGTCACGCACATCGCCTTAAATATCATCGATCGTCAGATCCCTTGCCAGTCTTCTTTTAGCGCAATAATTGTTTCATTGCCCACGGTTAGATGTCGCCAAGATTTTCAATAGTGGAAGTGAATGAATCTCGAAAGCATATCAATGAGAAATGTAACAGATATATCGTTACACAACATTCGCAAAGAAGTACACAAAATATTCACATAAATAAAGAAACGATATTGAAAATATACGAATATTAGCAATTGATGGATACTTCCGAAAACAACCAGAGAAGCCATCGAGAATGAGCGGCGATCACATAGTCTGAATGAAAGAAATTACATCCAGAAATTACCAACAATATGGAAATATATCTTATCCCACCGACGATTGAACAAGAAATACAATACTGACACAATTGGAGTGGCAATAATGAATCCAGAATCCAGGTCTATAAACGACGCTCGCAGGAGAGAGATCAAGTGTGACATCCGCATGCGCTCTCAGATGTGAGTGCTCACGACTCTGAATTGAGAAGTACGACGAAGAGAAATCGGTCGAGTTCAAATGAAATATACACGGTGAGTCAGAAGTACTTTGACAAACTTCAGGAGGTGATTCCTCACAATATTCTAATATGAATTGTCCAAATAAATATATAAATGCTTCGTTTCCAAGATACAGGGTGTTAGAGTTTTATTTTTTTTTTTTTTTTTTTTGAATAACTTTCGAAATTCTTACCTTAATTAAACGCAAAATGGTATTGAGAGGTGTCGAATTCGAACCTGATGTTATTATTGCTTTTACTCGTCTTTTTCTTTTTTGAAGATTCATAACTTTTTTCAGTGTACTTCTAGCACATTTTTCAGTAAAAAATCGATTCCTCCATATCTACATAAAAAAGCTACCCTTGTTATAAGTCGCTATAAGCAACCGTTTTCTAGATATTTGACTTGAAATTCCAAGTCGATTATTTGATAATCGATGCGTTTGAAGTTATTACCATTATTTTGCATTTTCACAAGAATGCTTAGGAAATGAATTTGACGTTTAAGAAGTAGTTTTGTTTTGCAGGAGGGCCACCCATTCCATTTATTTTTACCGTTTGAAATAGCTATATTTTTGTATCAGGGTGCAAAATCTGTATTTGTTTTAATAAAATTTGCAAGAAATATCAACATTTTATTTCAAGAAATTTTGAATATGTAGAATAAAATAAAGGAAACTGAATTGAATTCCAATAAATTGTTCAAAATGTCCACTTCCAGCTTAAGATACACGATTCATTCTTCTAGTCATTGAATCTCGACTCCCAAAAAAATTAGTGTAGTGTTTCTTATTGTTTCACAGGCGTCTACTATTCGGTTTCTTAGATCTTTCGTTCGATACTGGAGTTTTATAAACTGGTGACTTCAAATGTCCCCAAAATGAAAAAATCTAGCGGGTTTAGATCTGAGACCTGGTGCCCACGCTGGTTAGGTTCTCTACACCTACCGAACCATCGATTTGGATAGGCAGTGTTAAGGAATTCCCTGGCTAAACGCTGAAATGGGCCGGAGCCCCATCATGCATAAAACCACTTGGCGGATACGAATTTCTAATGGTACATTCTGAAGTACTCCCGCAATTTATTTTCTAAAAGTTGCCCATTCAGTCGGAACGAAGAAAGAAAGGACACCTATCAAGTAATTATCAACTATTGTCGCCATACATTTAGAGAAAATTGATACTGATAATGTCTTTCAATAACTGCGTGCGGATTTTCCAGAGCCCAAACATGGTTGTTATGAAAGTTTGTGATAGCATTTCGGGAGAAGTTTGCCTCGTCCGTTAAGAGTACATATCTTAAAAATTGAGGATTTCCAGCCAATTTCCTCAAAAACCACTGGCACATAGTAATGGATAAAATTGTTGATCGTGGATAATTCTCCAAACTGTGGACTGAGTAGAATTGCGAGCTTCAGCAATTATTCTTGTAATTTGTTTCTGGATTCTCCTCGGGGCGCTCAAAACAGCTTCTTCCACTTCTGGGGTTCGACTGCTCGTGGTCTTCCAATGATATCAGCTGCCCTCTTAAAGCTACCTGTTCTGCCAAACGACGGTGGAGACTGTAGACACGATTAGGAAATCGCCCTGGTAAATACGTCTTGCTTCGCGCGCATTGCCATCCGCAAGGCCATAAACGAAATGCATATCGGCTAAATGGGCATTATTGTTTAAATAATCCATTTTTTCAAAATTAGTGTTTCAAAACTTACATAAACTTCAACAAACGTTTAACTGTCACATAATATGTAATTACCAAAACTACTTACTCAAACGTCAAATTCATTCCCTAAGCATTTTGTGAAAAGTGCAAAATAATGGTAATAACTTCAACACGATCAATTATCAAATAATCGACTTGAAATTTTCCAAATATCAATAAAACGGTTCCTTATAGCACTTTGCAACAAGGGTAGCTGTTTTAAAGAGATATGATAGGGGAATTATTTTTTTTACTGAAAAATGTGCTAGAAGTACGCCAAAAAAGTTATGAATCTTCAAAAAAAAAAGACGGGAGGTGGCGCCATCTACGAGTAAGAGCAATCATAACATCAGGTTCAAATTCGAAACCTCACAAAACCCTCAATACCAATTTTCGTTTATCTAAGGTCAGTATTTCGAAAAAACGAAAATACGAAAATAAAAATAAAACTTCAATGCCCTGTATCTTGGAAACGAAGCGTTTCCGGACATACATTTATTTGTACAATTCATATTAGAATATTGTGAGGAATCACCTCCTGAAGTTTGTCAAAGTACTTGACTCACCTGTACATCACTTGGGGAATGGCGAATGTGATTTTGTAGAAGCAGTTCCCCGATGATCCACTAAACGAAGATACACACACATATACAGGATGTAATCTAACTTGTTGTCCCTCATGTGAAAGACGGGTGTATAATGAATTTTTTAACTAACTATAATGGTTGAAAATTCAGTAATGAATTCGAAAGAACTCATAATTCCATGTAAAAGTAAAATTCATATTTTTGGGAACCACTGTTTTTAAACGTTGTGCTCCTGGCAATTTTCCAGCAAAGATGCAAACAAAGTACCTACGAACCTGAATATAAGACTGAGTCACCGCCCTCAGTAGTGAATGATGATAGGTTAAATGATACATACCACTTATAGGTTTTATCCAAGCTGTGTAGATGTAATCGATTGACAAATTCAAAGACAATGATGAGAAACAAACAACATTATTCATTGAAGGAATATTGCAGTTGAATCGAAATGAAACATCACTTCACTCTTCTAGCAGCAAATCGCTGTCAAGGTTTCAACCGCTTAAGCAGTAGTCAACAATAATTCCCAATGATTATCAATTTTGACGAAAATCAATAATATTCGACTTAATTCATAATGTCCGACCCCAAAACCCCAACATACCAAATTTGAACGGTCCATTATCACAAATCTCGCCACCATTTTGGGAGCCGAAATCATGAATTTATAAATTTTTTACAATATATTCATCATCTCCGACCCAAAACCCCTAACAAATTCCATAATGCATTGTCACCGGAATTATAAAAACCTGCCAAATTTCAAGGTAATCGGACGACTGGAAGTGGATCAAAATTCATTTGCAAGATTTGTACTAAACATACATATATACATACATACAAATGTGAACTTAGATAAAAGCTTGTAGAAATAAGAAATAGTCATCTATATATTCCAAATTCGAGAAATGTTGAAATCCAATGACGTTCTATTTGTCGAATGAAGATACACTGTTAGTTTCTGATTGAGACGAACGTTAGGCACTTAACCTAAACTTCGTTTTATTCTCTGGTACGATCGCAGTGTTTACATAACATCTCTATACCCTTAAGTTCTAATTAACAAGGATTTGTCTTCAATGATACCCTCAACATTTAAACATGTTTTTTCCAGGAGAAAAGTAAACAAGTCCTACAGAGGAAGATCATGTCCGATTGTGGTACACTGCAGTGACGGAGCTGGCAGAGCCGGTACCTATTGCCTAATCGACGTGGTACTCAGCCGATGGCCAAAGGTGCTAAGGAAATCGACATTGCTGCGACACTGGAACATCTACTGACCAAGACCCAAAATGGTAGCTACAAAACAACAGTTTGAGTTCGCTTGACGGTCAGAGCTGAAGAAGTCCACGCTATTCTCAAGGCTCTGCCCTCAACCGAATCCGCCCAGGCTCAAGAAAAGATAAATAATTTCACGGATGAAATTGAATAAAATGTGCGCAACGTCCAATATCATTCCTGTCCTATTGGATGTTCCTTATGTTCTTTAGTTTCGAACTCAAATTTGTGTACCTTTATTTTACCTTGCTACATATCTATAAGTTATCCAAGCGGTTTCTTCTATCGAAAGAGAAATGTATCCACATTTATTGATGTTTGTTGAATAAAATTTATATTGAATGTATATGCGATTCTGCAGTCAGAGTCGATCAGCTATTTTTTCTCTCCATGTACATGAATATATTCTATTTACCTAGACTCATGAAAATATATTCTTGGATTCAGTTGCTACTGATACAATCGAATTTATATTTGATTGGTTTTATATACAGATGATGTTCGATTGTCTAATCCAAACGAATCATGTATACTGAACATATTCAAGTGTATATTTCAATGTGTGAAACCCAACTGTGTTGATTCATATCTGAATACTATATATTCATTATTAGTTTCTATTTATTTTAAAGAGCCTAAGTTCAAGATAATATTTTTCTATGGCATACTCGTATAACAATCGCTTTCGACATTTTGATATCCAGCCTCTCAAAAATATTGATCAAAACGTTTCCCAAGCGTTATTGGTGACGCTTAAAAGAGAATATATATTGAATATTTATATAACCTGTATATTCCAGACTGAGAGTTGCGAAAAAGGAGTTATTCGAAAGTTTCATCAACTCAATCTATCTGAGGAGTATTTTGAACACAAGAGTGTCTCTTACCCTCCTCATCTACATGCTATATGAAAAAGATTATAGTATTTTAAGAAGAGGTATAACTACAAATGTTCTATGCTATATTTATCGACTATATTTTGTCAAATTATAAGGATAATGTTAATAATTGTGAAATCATTAATGTACTGATTCTCTTTGAATTAGATTTTAGTGTAATGTAATTGTGTACGATACAGCACACTAGTTGTTATTTCTTGGTTTCAATCCTTTCCCAACCAAATCCCTTAGACCCTGGGAAGAAGAATACCACTGAAACAGTTTTGTCGGAAAATACTAAAAAAATCTCGTACAACTCAGTACACGGACGGACAATTTGTAAGTATATCGTAAGGGTAAAATGGCAGAGGTCTGAAAATTATAACACGATAACAATAATTTGTGGAACCAGTTATATATAAAATAATTAAATTCAATATATAATGAGATATCATTAACATAATCTAAATATTTCAATTAATCAAAAGATTGGCAAATAAATAACATTTCCGCTTAGGAGATATCTAATATCATTTTGTCGACGTGACCGGTTCACGGTGTTCTTTTAGGGACTAAGAAATTATTGACTATTTTTGAATTAAAGTAGTTTAAAAGCAGCAGATAATTATTTTATAAGACATTTTCTATAATTATATTATTTTTTCTTTATTATTTGTGGTATAAAACGCGATACTTTTTTCTTTTTTATTAAAACACGAGAACAACTCGAACTTATGCTCGATATGGATATGAGAAATCATCATATCCATATCAGCATAGCCTTTTCGAAGTTGCTCCTGTTTTAATAAAAAATTACAACAAAGTATCGCGTTTCATACCCAACAGCACAATGAAGAGAAGAAAAAAATAAATATCTGCTGCTTTTAAACTACTTCAATTCAAAATAATGGTCCAGCTAATTCTTCTCAGTACCTGAGGAAGACGTGAACACGGTTGAAACGTCGACAAAATGAATGTTCGTTATCTCCTAAAAAATAGAGTTGTTATTCACAAAAAGAACCAAAACCCCAAGGAACACAAACTCCATATACATATATATATATATATATATATATATATATTATATATATATATAGATGGCGTTGCAGTCGGTATCATAAACGGTGGACCGATTGGAATGAATTTTTTGTATGCGTTTGGGTGGCGCCCTGGATGGTTTAGATTCATAAATCATTCCCCTAAATGTTAAGGGTGGTCCACCCCTCAATTTTTTTTCTATTTTCTAGATTTTTTTCTGTTTTTATTTTTTTTTATGATACACCATTCAAAAATACATACAACCCTTAATTTTCACCCTTCTACGATCAACCCCTATTTTTTTGCCAAGATTTTTATTTTGTCGTGACTAAGATTTAAAAAAATCATATTACTCTCAATATTCACCCTTCGACGATCAACCCCTATTTTTATTTTATTTTTTTTATAGAAAAACGGATAACAGGAATAACGGATAACGAAAACGGGAAACGAAAAAGGAAAATGGGAGAACAGGAAAACGGGATAACGGGAAAACTGGATAATTTGATGACAGGATAACGGATAACGAAAAACGGGACGACAGGATAAGGAAATAACGGAAAACAGAATAACGGATAAATAAAAACGGGATAACGGATAAGGAGAAAACGGGATGACAGGATAAGGGATAAGAGGAAAACGGATAACAGGATAAAGAAAAACGGATAATTGGATAACGGGATAACGTAAAAACGGGTTAACAGGAAAATGGGATAACGGAAACACGAGATAACGGGACAACAGGAAGCGGAAGGAGTCAAAAGCATAATCTAACTGGAACAACATAAAGGAAAACATTCTACGCGGACGAGAGTTTTAGGGAACATAGAAATGTGGACAGGACAACGCCTGTCGGGTCCGCTAGTATATATATATATATATATATTGCTGCTTACCCCAAATATATATATATATATATTGGGGTAAGCAGCAATGAAAAAGAACACTCTTTATCGTTTATCCAGGCTTCCGGAAATGCTCATTTTCACCATCAAAAATCCAAAACAACGATATTTTCGGAAAAAACATTTGTAAATTTGTTGATATAGGGAATATATAATAAAAACAAACAAATAAAAGTTTATGCAAATAAATTTATTATTACTTGCATTTAATTCGCACTTTGCAAATAAAAGTTCAAAAAAAAATATTCTCAATCTTTTGTGTACTACAAAGCACAAAAACCCAGTTTATACAAAAATAATATCACTTATTCTAAGGAGTTAAACGAAAACTAAATTAAATGAAAATGTTTGAGCTGCTTATTTAAAAAGACGAGTGAACGCGAACAGATCAATCTTCACTACTTTCTTCGGAAACAGTATTCATATTTGAAAAAATCTGTGAAAAATGAGTTTTTATAATTCAAGTATTTATAAGACATGGTTGATACCTCCCTCATATATCACTCATAATTTCAAATCACAAAGATTTATTTACCATAGAAATGTTTAGATTTGTATAACGTGCAGACTTATTCAAACTGCACTGGATAAAATACCCTCATACATATATGAAGCGCAGTGACGCCTGAAATCTGCATTAATGGTAAAGTATCGCCAATAACTCGTCTGCAGACTCGTAGCCTGCACGTTAACTCCGGAAGGTTAAGTAAGAATAATTTATATGGAGGATGGAGGCAACATCTGAAGTAGATTTGGTGTCATGCTAATGGTAATAATGTTGTTGACAAGGGCTGGAATGCAATAACTGAAATATCGTTCGAAAATTTGTTTAGAGTTTAGTGTTTGCGTTATGTATATTTGTTCTGAAACAGTGAATTCAGTATTGAGACAGCACAATGGCAGGTAGAGAGGGGGAGAACACGAGTGGGCACGATTGTCATCGTGTGCAGCAGTGTCATGACATGCAGCGGTTGAAAGGTTACGTTTGTTAGGTTAAGAAGCCGGTATCTAGTGTAGTTTATTCAATTTTGTTTCATGTCACCTTGCACAAATGTCCTGGGGTCTGGGGTTAGTACTTTTCAGTAGCGGAAGAACACAGTATGGCGAATGCTATCAAATACATGATACGTCTTGCGTATCGCTTTTACTAAATTATTTGGTACGCCTGTGGAATTTCTCGTAACAGTTTCGCTTCGGACATCTTCGAGGGGAACTGTTGATTAAGTGGGGGAAGGACAAACATGCTGTCTCAATAGTGAATGCACTTTACTTAAGTTCAGACAATTCATTCACGCCATCTAGCAAAGAGTAGCTGAAGTAGTCAAGTATATTCTTGTTGAGGTTGTTGTCAATAGAATATGCATTTCTCAGGAAAAAATACCACAATGTCCAGAACGATGAGAAAAGTGGTTGGATGTATTTAAATTTTTTTTTGGAAGTAGTTTTTTCAAAAATAAATCCCCAAAGAAATGTTCCTGTTTGACCACTGCGGAAAACACGCAAAGATGTGATGTAACAGGTTCAGAACTATGGCCGATCGCCGAGTTGCCAAGCGTTATTCATAATATTTCTTTACAATGTAAGCAGGCTGAAAAAGTAATGACATAGCACTCGTATCAATAAATATTATTTAAGAATAACTGAATCAAGAACAGCTATCAAATACAAAATTCTTCATTTTAATATAACACATGCTGACACAAGTTTTGTTTGATTCATAGGATAAAACAGAATAACAATTACTCAGAAGTTCCGCAAAATAATGACTCTGGCAACTTGCTGATCACCGAGAGTGCCAGGATTTACAGCGTTGCCAAGTGTTATTCATAATAATATTTCTTTACAATGTGAGCAGGCCGAAAAAATAATGACGGAGAACTCGGTATCCATACATATTATTCAAGAATAACTGAATCAAGAACGGCTATCAAATACGAAGCCTTCTTCTCAATATCACATATGCTGACGCAAGTTTTATTCAAAGGATAAAACAGAATAACATATCCTCAGAAGTTCCACAAAATAGTGACACTGGCAACTAAAGTAAATGCCAAATCATTGGACATAAGAAGCTGCAATAACACTGTGTTTGAATGTATCACTGAATTTTAGGGTTCCAGAGCAGCGTTTTCGAATATTACACAATATCTTCTGGGAAAAAAACTATGCACACATAATATGTTATCACTATATTTCAACTTCGCACATATGAGGCAAATTTTTGAGTTTGTGATCTTGCCTATTAGAACTCCAAGTAACAATTCAAATGTCAATTGATTCATGGTGGTTTTAGATATTCGAGAATTACCTTACCCGGTGACATTCGTCATATGAAGGATTAAATATTGAAAGAAAGCAGAAACAGTGCAATAAATCGCAGATATATTGAAAATATTCAAAATAATTCTACTTTAATCAAAAAAAAAAAAAAAATATCGATGACACTTCTTGACAAAATATTATTGAACACATAATTTTTCAATATACAAAGTGTACAAAATTCAACAAAATACATTTCAATCTTGATCTATTTTCAACATTAATTGACATCCTCCCACCATGATTTGTTTGAAGGTTGTAGACGATGTGGTAACTTGATTACTCTCGTTCAGGGCATCCATCGTCTCAATGAATTTTTCCACTAAAGCGATAGGCGTTCGGAACGAGAGTAATATGTTCAACTTTTTTCCATCAGCAGTTCCCTCACTCTGCGTGATTTTTTCAGTTTTCCTCATTTTAGATATGGAAAACAGATCTTGATCATTGAAGAATGTTTATTTCATTCTTCTAAATACCGTCTTTTCGGCACTCGCGTATTCCGATACCGGTTCCGGACATTTAGCAACGTCTCTCAGTGATACAGTCATTTTGGGTCACTACAGTCATATACGATTATTCCCTGACACAAAGTAATTACCAGAAATGTCAGAATTAAGGTGATGCCTGTTTGCTGAATCTGTCATGGCTTCTTCTTGAAAATGATGATTCCCATTGCGGTTCTAATGCACACCTTTTGGTTTTCAATTCTTTCCCGATCGCGAATCACCTAAGCATAACGTACAGTACTGAATTTCAATTTTACAAAGTTACATGTATCAAATATTTTCAACAACAATTTAGTATCAATATTCTACACGTAGAGGATTACGTTATTCCTAACACAACAATAAAACCACAATCATATCAAGATTCTCTTTCGTTAAGATTAACACAAAACGAAACGGAGTTTTTTTCGACTTTAGTCAAATTATTAGTTCATGCATATACAATCCTGTCGAAGTGCGTTTCCGTTTCCAAATCCAAAAGAAAAATATTAAAACGAAACAATTCATTATAATTTTTCTTTTTTCCTGTTTAAAGTACCAAATAACTAATTTTGTTTTTTTTTTTAAATCACAACGATTTTCCAACCTTTTATTTATCATTTAAAATTACTACAAAGAAAAAAATTTTGACCATCATAAATATTTTCCAAAATCTCAGCAATATACTTTATACATGTTCAATCGATTGCCTACCATGACCTTAATAGATAGCCAATCGATTCTCTCCTAATAATTCCGTGGAAGTTTGAAGGGTACTTTTCTTCCTCCCTTCAAAATTATTCTGATCATTTTGTCATTTACAAACACTATTTATTTTTCTCGAGAATCTATTCACTTCCTTTTCGATAAATATTCAATACAAAACAACCTAATACATTTTTATCAAAGAAATTCAAATGAACACTAATAATTTCACAATATATGAAAATCCCATTCTTACGAAATCACCAGCTTGACATTCTATACTGGGCGCAATTCACTATCAGTGTATGTCTAAGTTTTCAATCCTGATCAGGTATCAATTCTTCAATGAAAGCTGAAGCCAATCTAGTCATTACGAATTGTCAGTTCCTATCAAAACATTATCCCCAACATTGTATTCTCTCCCAATATGTTTATTCGACGATAAGTTCAGTTGTTCCAAGTTTTCATTCCCAAACCTTCTACCATTGTCTAAAGATAATAGTCAGTCAATCTCTATGGAAAAGTATTGATGCAATTTATGATCGCCATCTATTAAACTTTCAGGGAAACTGTGAAAATTGTATTCCGTAAAGTGGCGGCACCACCGGATGACAAACAAAACTGAACTTCTGTTTTATTTTAGAAAAAAAGAATCGGTAACAAAATATAATTTTGCTAATAATCTTGTAATTATGAAAAGTTGTGTTCTCCAGTATCTCATATTTCATATTTGACATGTGACGTGTATTTGTGGATAATAAATAAATCCTAATGATAAATTTGAATTCATGGGAGAATGGAGTAATTATTATCATCAGATGCAAATCTTCTGACTTAAATGGAAAATATATATAATTAAGAAGAAATGTGCCTTTCAGTTGAGATATTTTTAATTTCTATTAGTGATGACGTTATGGTTTTGAAAAGTCGATAGCCTTTTATTCCACTTTTTGTTTTCGTCCCCGGTTACAGAATTTGAATAAGCCGAAAAAAAAAAAAATATCAAGAAAAAACAAAAAAGAATCGATGCCCCCCAAAAACCACATATTTGAAAAATTTTTGGCACATGTCAGTATTTTGACTTTCCCAAAGGCCCCTTTTTTTAAACCTTAAGGAAAAAAAAATCTTTTCCCCGGGAAATTTTTTTTTAGGGGAAATTTTTTTCCCCTTTTTTTAAAAAAAGTTACCATTATGCTAAAGCCCAATAACCAATAGTTTCGGAGATATTGGTGATACTGAAAAAAAATTTTTTTTTTTGGGGTTTTAAAAGTGTCCATTTTCTTTTTTGTTCACGGGACCTTTGCTATTGTTTTTATGCAAGTTGTTCCATGTAGAAAACCCCCTATTTGAATATTTAAAAATATAGGTAATTTGAAAATATTTCTGAAGTGGGTATTTTTTTTGCCCCCTTTTTAACCCTTTTAAAAAAAAAAACAGGTTTCCCCCCCCTTTAAAAAAGGGGAGTATTTGAATAAATACACTTTGTTACATTTTAAACCCTTTTATTGGAGACCTGTGGTATTTTAAAGGGGGCCCATTAAAACCCTTTTTAGAAGTTTAAAAAAAGGGGGGCGGAGGGTACCAATTTCAGATTCTTTTCCCCATATCCCAAGTACCAAAATTGGAGGGAAAAGCCCGAAAATTTTTTTAAAAAACCCATTGATTATTGCACTTTAGCATAATGGTTTTTTTTAATCGGGACAAATTCTTTTTGAAAAATTTTAAAAAACCCAAAAACCCCAAAAGAGCATTTTTTTCCAAAACTTTTGGGAGCGGGCCCCCTTTTTGGGGAAAATTTTTTTTCTAGGTGAACCCAAAACCTTTTTCCAAAAAAAAAGGCTAAGCTAGATATATGAATTTTAAACCCAATCAATGAAGTATTTATAAAATTTTTTTTTGAAATATCAATGACTAAACAATTAACCCCCCTTTTTTTGGTTACTGAATGTTTTTCCAAATTTTTTTAGTATGATTATTTAAAAAATTTTTTTTTCTTTCCCCCCAAAAAAAAAAAAAGGAATCTACCCTTTGGGATCATTTTGAATTCTTTTTGGGGCCCTTTGGGACTGTGGGGATAAATTTTAGGGGGGAAACTTAATAGGGAAAATTTTGGAAATTATTATGACGGGGTTTGGAGTCATTTTAAAAAAAAAAATCATAAGTAAAAACCTCGAAAAGAAACGATAGAAAGATCCGTTCCCTTTTGAAAAAAGTCTAGGGGAGCCCCTTTTTGGGGTAGTATTTTTGGTCTAATTTTGTTTATTTTTTTTTATTAATAAAAAAAAAAAATATTACAGATATAAAAAAAAATATAGACAAGCTTTGCACAAAACTATCTAGAGTAACATATGCCATAAGAGTTATCGGGGTTGATCCTAAAAACCGAAAACTGAGAATAGTCTTTTGGGGGGCCAAGGAAAAAAAATTTTTTTTAAAAAAAAAAAGGGCAAAGAGATTCCTGCAGAGACCCCCAAAAAGTCATAAAAAGACTGGCCATACTAGCAATCTATATTTTGAATTAATTTTTTTTGAATCATCCAGATCTTTTTGAAATACACCGTTTTAACCCCCCATTTATGAAAAAAAATATTTTTTTTTATCTCATTCATAAAAAATCCCCATATGAATGGGGGGACCGTCTACAGTAAGATAAAAAATTTTTTTTTCCCGGGGAAAAAAAAAGGGGAATTTTTTAAGTTTCAATCAGTTTTTGAAGTCTGTAAAATAATTAAAATTTTGCCCTATGATATCGGGGAATATTTTCGGGCGAATACAATAATTTGCAGGGGCCCACAGACAAAAAG
The DNA here is from genome assembly GCA_018342105.1 of Gonioctena quinquepunctata. Taxonomy (NCBI): domain Eukaryota; kingdom Metazoa; phylum Arthropoda; class Insecta; order Coleoptera; family Chrysomelidae; genus Gonioctena; species Gonioctena quinquepunctata. The sequence continues at coordinate 7,284 of JAFIRS010005691.1, read as the reverse complement.
AAAAGACATCTGCAATTTTCATATGTATAATATATTAAATTTTTTAAAAAATTGTAATGGAAACCTCACTATAGATTTTACTTTTTTTGGGGTTTTAAAAGGGGGTAAAATGATGGCAAAAAAAAAAATCACCATATCGCAATTAAAAAAAAATTTTAATTTGGGGTTTTTTTTCGATGGTAGTTACAATTATGGACCCCAAAATTTTTTTTTATTAAAAAATTTTTTTTTTGGTCTGTATCAACTTATTTTTGAAAATTTAAAAAAAAAGTTTTTGCCCCGACCCCCAAAAAAAACCCCGGTTACACTTCTCACAAAAAAAAAGTTTTCTTGCTGCATTTTTAATTTGGAAAAAATTTTTTTAGGTCCCAGAGATTTAGTGGGGGGTAGGTTTTGGGGCCCCTTTCCCCCCCAAAATTTTTTTATGGCCATTGGGGGGGGGGGGGAAGGGGGAAAATGATCCCAAAGGGAAAATAAAAAAACCCCTTTTTGTTTTTTTTCTGGATGCATACTGAAAAAAAATAAATTTTAAAAAAACCCCCAAAACAGGGGGAAAAAGGGAAAAATTTTTGATGCAAATCTTCTTCCAAATATGGTAAAAAAAATTTTTAATGAAAGAAAAAAAATTAAATTTTGAGATTTTTTTTAATATTTATTAGTATTTCTTTTTTAAAAGTAAAGACATATTTTTTCCCCTTTTTAGTAAAAAAAAAAAAAACTTTTCCAATTATTCCCCCAAAAAACTACAAATTTAATTAAAAACATTTCTGCCATATCTATTTGAAAAAAAATTTTAAAACAAAAAGTTAAAATTTTGATTTAAAATTTAAAAAAAGTATGGGCTATCAAAATTTTCCAGTTGTTCAAAAAAAAAAGAGATAAAACCATTTTAATCGACTTTTCAAAAAAAGGAGATTTATTCAATTTAGGGGAAAAAAGTAGTTTTACCGTTTCAAAAACATTAATTTTGAATTATAACTGGCTATATTTTTAATAATTCGTGAATGTTGGTAAATTTTTTTACCCAATTTTGTTAACATCATTTTGCAGCTCTTCCCCTTTTCAAAAAATTTATATAAACCCCCCGGGGCCCCAATTAGATATGGACAAAATAAATTAAAGATTCTTTATTAACTAACAGAAGGGAAAGTGTACTAGACGGGTTGGGAATAAATAAATTCAGTAAATTTCTTATGCAAAGCTCAATTTTTTAAACTTGCCTGACCCCCAAAAAAATATAGGGGCCCATTGTTTGTTTAGAATTTCCCCAAGTTTATTAGTGGAGGGTTAGGTGTTTTTACTTAAATTTAAAAAAAGCATGGAGGCTGGTAGAAACGTTCGGAGGGGATATGTTGATCAATCAGTTAGCAGAAAAAAATCAAATACAAAAAAAAAAAATTTTATAATCCATAAAAAAATTCAACCCTATCGATTACGGATCTAATCGGGAGGAACCCAGTTAACATCATAACAGATGGGCATGGTCTCCCCTCAATAAAAAACCCTGATTGTAATACCCCCTATAATTTTCAATAATTGCCCCAAATGTAAAAATTTAAACCAAATTTAAATCAAAATAACGAAAAAAAATTCCCTGTTTTTTTTAAATTTTTATAATAAAATATTTTTCATTTCCTTTTTAAGATATTATTATGGTAAAAAAAGTATAGTGTTTCACTCGTCAAAAATTTTTTTTCAAAAACTGTGAACATTACCAGCCCGGCGGGAAAAACCGTTCCCCGTTTAAAAAAATTTTACTTTCCACTGTAAAACAATATACTATTAATCACTAGTGTTTAAAAAGTACAATTTCCCCACTAATTTGAGTTGAAATATGTCACATTTTAGACAAAAAAAAGGGAAAAAAAAGTAATGTTTATCTTTAAAGGATGAAAAAAATTGGAACATATTGTCTTTTCCCAGGCAACGGCAACGGCTTTTTTAAAATTTGCGAGATACGGAAAAATTTTTTTTTAATAAAAAAATGAAAAAAAAAGTAAGTTATGATAAAAGATGGTGAAAAAAAAAAAAAAGGCCCCTTAAAAAGTGATCTTCTTGTCACCCGGTATAGTATGGGCCAGTAAACGTTCGAGTATTTTGGGAATTACTGAAATTTTTTTTCAAGAAAAAAAAAGTGTTTTTTGTGTGGAAGAGAATGATGAACGATCCTTTGGGAGTCTGCTAACTATGAAAACCCCCAAAATAATTTTTTACACTAGATCACACAAATGCCTGTTTTGAAATTTTCCCAATTGAACTATTGAGAATTTAAATTTCCCAATCATCAACATTTCAGATGAATTTCCCAGCAATCCTATTTTTTTCAAGAAAAGTTACTTAAATTTATTAAATCTTTGTCAATATGTAAATGTTTTTTGGGGGGCTTTAATATTTTTTCCACAATAATATTACTCATAATTGGAAAAGGGGGATATAATACCTGAATTAAAAAATCCAACGTTTACAACTAGCGGTATCTTTCACTGGAAAAAGGAATAGTCTCAACGAAGGATTATTCTTGGGGTGAAAGCCCACAACTGGAGCGGGGGTGAAAACAGCCACCGTTTTTTTTCATCCACGGTTTTGGGCTTAAAAACTCCCGATGCAAACGCTTGATTAGAAAAAAACTTTTTTTGTGTTCCCCCCAAAATTCGCTAACTTTCCCGCATCTTATTTTTCAAACCGGGAAGGTATTAAAATTAACGGGGGAAAAAAATGATCGCCCAGTAGGGAAAAAATGGTAATCAAAGTGATATATCAAAGAAATTCTGTTTTCCCCATTAAAGGGGATAATTCGTATTTTGGGGGGTTGGTTGGATGGTTGTGTTTATCTTAAAAATCGTTCGGGAAAAAAGGGCTGTAAAAAAAATTTAGGAAGTGACCCGCAAAAAAATCATTGGGCCGTCAGAAAAAACCCAAATTTTTTTAAAAAAAATTTAAACCCCTAAAATTTATAAGGCGATGGCACGCATACCGAATAGATAAAAAATCCTTTTTACGTAATAACTTTATTTCACCCCGCAAAAGTCTTGTCCCGTCAGAGGGGGACAAATTTTTTAAAAAAATTTAAAAAAAACCCGGGAAAATTTATAAGGCGAAGGCACGCATACCGAATAGGTACAAAATGATCTTATAAGTAATATCTTTTTTTTTCCACACCCGCAAAAGTTTGTCGGGCCGTCAGAGGGGGGACAGATTTTTTTTTTAAATTAAAAAATTTACTGAAAACCCATGGGACGCATACTGAATAGGTACAAAATGATCTTATACGTAATAATTCATTTCCACACCCCAAAAAATCATTGTCGGGCCGTCAAAGGGGGGGACAGATTTTTTTTAAAAATTTAAAAGTCACTGAAACTTTATAAGGCGGGGGCCCCCAAATGAATAGGTACAAAATGATCTTATACGTAATAACTTTATTTCCCACCCGCAAAAGTTTTTCGGGGCGTCAGAGGGGGACAGAATTAAAAAAAAAAAAAAATATTCACTGAAACCCTTTTTAAGGCGATGGCACGCATACCCGAATAGGTACAAAATGATCTTATACAAAAACTTTTTTCCCCACCCGCAAAAGTCATTGTCGGGCCGTCAGAAGGGACAGAATTTTTTTTGAAAATTCAAAAAACCACTGAAACCATAAGGCATTGGCATAAATGAATAAGTACAAAATGATCTTATCGTGATAACTTCTTTTTCCCCACCCGCAAAAGCCCTTGTCGGGGGGTCAGAAGGGGCGGGTTTTTTTTTTTTTAAAATTTAAAAAAAATTTACTGGGAAAATTTATAAGGCGAAAAAAACGCATACCGAATAGGTTTCAAAATGATCTTATACGTAATAACTTTTTCCACACCCGCAAAAATCATTTTTCAGGCCGTCCCGAGGTGGTACAGAATTAAAAAAAAAAAAAAAATATTCACTGAAACTTTATAAGGCGATGGCACGATACTGAATAGATAAAAAAGATCTTATACGTAATAACTTCATTTCCCACCCCAAAAATCATTGTCGGCCCCTCAGAGGGGGACAGAATTAAAAAAAAAAAAATTCACTGAAACTTTATAAGGCGATGAAAGCATACTGAATAGGTACAAAATGATCTTTAAAGTAATAACTTTTTCCCACCCGCAAAAAAATCATTGTCGGGGCCCTCAGAGGGGTTTCCCGAATTTTAAAAAAAATTTAAAATTCACTAAAACTTTTAAAGGGGATGGCCCCATACTGAATAAATTTTCCAAAAAAGTTTTTTTTACGTAATAACTTTTTTCCACCCCGCAAAAGTCAAAATTTTCGGGGCCCTCGGGGGGTACAGAATTTTTTTTTAAAATTTTAAAAATTATGAAAATTTTTAAAAACGATGGGCAATTTCTGAATATGTACAAAATGATCTTATACGTAATAACTTCATTTTCCCCCCCCCAAAGGTCATTGTCGGGCCCCTCAGAGGGGGGACAAATTTTTTTTAAAAATTTAAAATTCACTGAAAATTTATAAGGCGATGGCACGCATACTGAATAGGTACAAAATGATCTTATCGTAATAACTTTTTTCCCACCCGAAAAAATCATTGGGCCCGGGGGGTCAGAGGGGGACAGATTTTTTTTTTTAAAATTTGAAAATTCACTGAAACTTTTTAAGGCGATGGCACGCCTACTGAATAGGTGCAAAAAGATCTTATACGTAAACCTTTTTTCCAAACCCCCAAAAATCATTTTTCGGGGGGTCCAAGGGGGGTACAAATTAAAAAAAAAAAAAATATTCACTGAAACTTTATAAGGCGATGGCACGCATACTGAATAGGTACAAAAAGATCTTATGAAAAACTTCATTTCCACCCCAAAAATCATTGTCGGGCGTCAGAGGGGGGACAAAAATTTTTTTAAAAAAAAAAAATTCACTGGAAAAATTTATAAGGCGATGGCACGCATACCGAATAGGGACAAAATGATCTTATACGTAACCTTTTATTTTTACACCAGCAAAAAAATCATTGTCGGGCCGTCAAGGGGGGATTAAAATTTTTTTAAAATTTAAAAAAATTTACTGAAACTTTTTAGGGGATGGCACGCATACCGAATGGGGACAAAAAGATTTATAAGAATTTACTTTTTCCACAAACCCCCAAAAAGTCATTTTTCCCCTCAAGGGGGACATAAATTTTTTTTTTTAAAAAACGAAACTTTTAGGGGTGGAATTTCTGAATAGGGAAAAATATTTATACGTAGTAACCCTTTTTTTCCCCCGAAAACATTTTCGGGGTTCAAAGGGGGGGCAAATTTTAAAAAAAACCCCTGAAAAATTTTGGGGGATAAAACGAAAAGCCAAAAATTTATACGGGAAAAATTCATTTTCCCCACCCCCGGGGTTTTTCGGGGTCAGAAGGGTACAGAATAAAAAAAAAAAATATTCACTGAAACTTTATAAAAGGCACGCATACGAATAGGGCAAAAAATTTAACTTAATTTTCCCCCAAAACCCCCCAAAAAGTCATTTCCGGGGCCCCAGGGGGACACAATTTTTTTAAAATTTCGAAATTTATCGAGGAGAAAATGAATAGGTAAAAAAATAACTTTTTTTACTTGCCGAAACCCAAACGGGGCCGTCAGAGGAGACACAGATTTTTTTTAAAATTTAAAAATTTACTGAAACTTAAATTGGCACGCATATAATTTCGACCAAAAAGATCTTTTTTACGTTATAACATTTCCACACCCGCAAAATAATTTTTTAAAGCAGAGGGGTCAAATTGAAAAAAAAAAAAATATTCCCTGAACTTTGGGGCGATGGCACGCATTTCCGAATAGGTTTTCAAAAAGATCTTTTACGTAATAACTTCTTTCCACCCCCAAAAAATCATTGTCGGGCCCTCCGGGGGGTACAGACGGCCCCACAATGACTTTGGGGTTGGGAAAAAAATTTAAAATGTTTAAAATCATTTCTTACCTATTCAGTTGGGGAAATAAATTTAAATTTGATATTTTTTTTAAAATTTTGTACCCCCCCTGAAAAGACTTTGCGGGTGTGGAAATAAATTATTCTATAAGATCATTTTAAACCCATTCGGTATGCGTTAAACCTAATAAAGTTTCATTTGGGTTTTTAATTTTTTTAAAAAATTTTCCCAACCCCCCTTTTACGGGCCCCCCAACAAACCGGGGGTGGGAAATTAATTACGTTAAAATCATTTTTTTCCTATTCAGGCCCTATCCCATAAAGTTTCGGGGGATTTTGAATTTTTTTTCTGTTCCCCCTGACGGGTTAAAAATATTTGCGGGTAAACGTTTTTCGTATAAATCATTTTTCCTATTCATAACGTCCATCCCTAAAAAGTTTGTGAAATTTTAATTTTTAAAAAAAAATTTCACCCCTGACGGCCCCTAAAGTTTTTCGGGTGTGGGAAAGGGAATTTTTAAAAGACAAATTTTTCCTATTCGTATGCGTTATCCCTTTTAAATCTCGGGGAATTTTTTAATAAAAAAAAAACCCCCCGACAATGTCTTTTGTGGGCGTGGAAATGGGAAAATTACCCTAAAAGATCATTTTTTACCTATTCGTATGCGTGCCATCCCCATAAAGTTTTTGGAATATTTTTTTTTTAAATTCTGGACCTCCTCGACCGGGCCGACAATATTTTTCGGGTTGGGAAGAATTATTACGTATAAAATTTTTTACCAATTTAAATGGTGCCATTTTTATAAATTTCAGTGGAAATTTTAAAAAAGGCCCCTTTGACCCCGACAATGACCGGGGGGGAAAGAAGGGCACGTATGGGTCATTTTTCCCTTTTTAGTTAAGCGTGCCTCCCTTTTAAAAAATTTTTGGGGAAAATTTGTTTTTTTTTTTTGTACCCCCCTTTACGGCCCACAAACTTTTCCCGGGGGGAAAAAGGCCCTATAAGAAATTTTTCCCAATTTGTATGCGTTAAACCCCATAAAGTTTCGGTGAGGTTTTAAAATTTTTAAAAAAAAATTTTAAATTTCCCCCGGCCCTAAAAGACGCGGGTTTAAATAAAGTTATCATGTTTTAAGATCATTTTTATTTTTCGAAAGGTGCCATCCCTTATAAATTTCGGGAATTTTAATTTAAAAAAAACTGTAACCCCCCCCGGCCCGACAATGATTTTTAAATAAAGGGGGGTTTTGTTAAACATTTTTAAACCCATTCATTGGGCCTGGGCCTTTATAAAGTTTCATGAAAGAATTTAAAAAAAAAAACTGTTTCCCCCCTGACGGCCAAAATGACTTTTTCGGGTTTAAAAGAAATCATTTCGTATAAAAATCATTT
>JAFIRS010005690.1:0-51313 GCA_018342105.1 Gonioctena quinquepunctata | reverse complement strand
AATTTTGCTATTGTGGAGGGTTGTATGATGGATATAGTTTTTATTGATGGAGTTTCAGAAAAACTGCCTGAATGAATGAGTTTTTTCTCAGATTTTAAAATTACAAGTTTTCATTTAGTTTCAAGCTGTCCCGGTATCTGTATGCTGTAATCGAATCTTGCAAGTCAAATTTGACCCACTTCTAGATCCAACTTAACGTTAAATTTGGCATGTATTCATATTTCCCATGACAACGCATCATGGAATTTCTCTTAGAGAAAACAAAATGGCGGCTCTAAGGTGGCGGGACAAGATTTGTGTTTATGGTCCGATCTGACTCAAAATTGAGGTCGAAGATTATGATTTTTGTGAAAATTCATAAAATAAAAATGGCGGCCCCAAGATGGCAGACGATCTCTGTTATTATGGTCCGATTCTATTTATAATTATTACGTGATCCCTCATAATTGGGTAGGGGGGAAGTTTTCAGGGTCGGATATTATGAATGTTTTGTTAGAATTCATAAATTCGAGATGGTGGGCGAGTTTGAAATTATGGTTCGATCCTATTCAAAATTGGTAGGGGGTTTTGGGGTTGAAGATAATGATTTTTCTGTAAAATTCAGAAATCAAAATGGGGCCTCAAGATGGCGGACGATGTTTGTGATTATGGTTCGATTCTATTTAAAATTGGTATGTGAAGTTATTCGGGGGTCGGAGATTATGAATTAATTGTCAAAATTCATATACTCAAGATGACGGCTCAAGATGGTGGACAAGTTTTTGATGGACCGTTTCTATTCAAAATTGATATGTCGGAGTTTCTGGGGTCGGAATTAAAATTCAGTCGAATATTATCGATTTTTGTTAGAATTGTTAGAATTAGAAGTTAGCAGCTCAGGATATCGGTCGAGTAAATCTTCAGATGGTATCCTCATTGAAGAATTAGATAAGTCAACTTCTAGGAAAAAGGCCTCATAATGACGATGCATTACCAAAAGATAGATTGGGCGTACTTACTAAAAACAAAATTGGGAAGGTAGGAAATACCTGTTTCATGAAAAAACATGATCCAGTGTTTTCGAACACCAAGGTTTTTTTGGGAAATTTTTTCAAGCATGATTTTGTTTGGAGGATTTGGATACTACTACATCGAGAATGAAGGAGATCTAGTGAAATCTTTCATATCTTTGATTAAAAATATCCTGATTCTTCACAGAAAATGGTGGATACTTTACATTCCGTCCGTCTATTCCGAAATGTATCTCCTTCCTTTGATTGTAACGTCCCAGCAGATTCGGAAGGGTTTCTTAGATACCTCCTCCTCTGTTCACATAAAGATTCGGACAAGTCGAGTTCAGAGAATCATCTATCATCAAACGATCTTGTTATCATAAATGAACATCAAACAGCTTCCATTTCTTGGAAGACATCTGTCTACTCATAATTTCAAAATTATTGGATACATTTGCCGGTCAGCTGAATTCTATATTGGAATATAGTTTTGTAATAACGACTCCGTTACTTTGAACCTCTCTGGTTCTTCAATCCCTATTCCAGTCTTTGGAGTCGTGAATTCAACAGATTGTATTGAATTGGTGACAGAAGAGGAGACTTTAAGTGACGATGCGACTTGTGGAATGAAAAGAGAATTCAAAAAGATGATTCGTATACAAACATTTACAAAAATTTTAGTCATACATTTGAAACGTGTTTTTTCAACTCATGGCAGTACATTGGAAAATGTGATTGATTTTCTCATACCAAATTTAAATTTGGAACAATATTCTGCACAGGATGGAATGGATACTCTTTATAATATCTACGCCATATGTAATCATAGCGGCAGCATTTACGATGGACAATATACGGCATATTGCAAACACCCTTATTCTAATTGTTGGCACATCTTCGATGACTCCGGTGTATTTTCCAAGATTGATTTTTCCATCGCCCATGTACCCTTTTTCTATGAGGAAGTTGATGATCTGAATTATGATGGTGTTGTGGGTTTCCACGGGTTTTTCTCTCACTGAAACTGCAAATGCGCCATCACTTCGAGTCCCGGGCTTCAATCAAGATTTTCATCTTGAAGTTATTTTATATTCAACACTTCACTTTTGTATTTTGAAATTAATTTCCATATTTCAATGAAATTGTTAAATTAGCTTTCATTCAAATGGGCTCAAAAGTAAAAAATAATTACTTTGGATGTGCGACGTTGGTTATCCCGTGAGTTATGAATTCAAAAGCTTGTCGCTTTTGTATTCGAACTGAAAACTTTGCGCGACAAACTCTTGAATCTATAACTCACGGAATAACCTACGTCGCTCATCCAAAGCAATTATTTTTAACTTTTTAGTGCATTTGAATAGGAGCTGGTCTTCAAAAAGGTTTTTTCATTAATTATTTTATTATTTTTGTTGTTGAAAATCAACGAATATATTATCAAAAGTTCGATTATTATTTGAAAATTACTATCGATAACTTTCGAAGGATATGATATACTACCATAGAAATTAATATCTTCGGAAATTATTTTTCCACTGACTAAACGAAATCAATTTTTCATCTCGATAGATAACAGTACAGTCAATTCTGATCACATACATCGAAGTATGCATAAAAATATGTTCTTGACAATTTGGAATATTATTTTTCACCAAAGATTACGTAAAGCTGTACCTAATTGGTATACAAATACCATTCCACGGCCCAATTTATTTGATCGAGGCACATATATCACTTGCATCGATTCACAATATTTCCAGAAGTTGGTATGTACGTTTCACACTGGAGTTTCTGAATAATTTACTCCTCTACATTCTATCACTTTTTGGAACGTAGTTCCTTATCGCGCGTTGCGAAAGAGGGCTAGACGGAATAAATTAAGACCAAAAGTTGTAACGAAACTTTCGCTCGTAAGCCGTGCGGCGTGCGCGTGTTTCTCTGTCTGTCTCTCTCTCTCTGTCTCATAGAAAGCAAAGCCAGTTTTTCGTTTTGTCTTTCTATTTCACATTGAACAGTGTGGTGTCGCGACAGATTATTTTGTTGAGTGTATACAGGTTTTGTACATAATAAATAATGAAAAATAATACAATAATGAATCCTGACAGTGTTTCTGCACAAGTTCGGATATTGCTGATGGAGTTAGGTGAGTAGAGATTTTATACAGACAATAATAAATGCTTATGTATTTTTAGCAAGTACGCATTGTAACCTCTCTTTACTATTGTGCTAACCAAGTCATACGCGTTATAATCTCTCCATTATTGTGTGTTTATCAAGTGTTCGCGTCATAACTTCAATAAATTTAAAAGAAAATCATACTTTAATATTACAATATCAATGCGTATGTATTTAGCAAGCCGTGCGTGTTCTAACCTATACGCTCTTGTGTTTACGGAGTCGAGAGTATATATATATATATATAAATATTATCATAACTTGAAAAAATAAAATTTTATTACAATTCCTTCACTAATTAATCGAAAGGAACTTTGTTTCCATCCGGGTGTCCCTTGACACCTCTAAAGATTTTTTTCTTCAGATCTTCATCATACTAGTTTATTTATACATTCATAAAACAATTCACAATCTCACGACTGATAGTTGACAATCCATTATGAAATTTTTGTTTGAAAAAAAAAAAGAAATGGCTCCTCTAAGATGGCGGACGAAATTTGTGTTGCTGGTTCGATTCGATTCAAAATTGGTGAGTGGGGGTTTTCGGGGTCGAAGATTATGAATGTTTTGTCAAAATTCATAAATTCAAGATGGCTGACGAGTTTTGTAATTGTGATTCGATTCTATTCAAAATTGGTATTCGCTGATTTTCAAGGTTAAAGATTATGATTTTCATGTCAAAATCCATAAAATCAAAATCGCGGCTCCAAGATGGCGAACGATCTCTGTGATTCTAGTCCGATTCTATTCAAAATTGTTATGTGGAGGTTTTCGGGGTCTGAGATTATGAATTCATTGTCAAGATCAATAAATTCGAGAAGGCGGTTCCAAGATGATGGACAAGTTTTGTGATAATGGACCGTTTCTATTCAAAATTGGTATATCGGGGTTTTCGGGGTTGAATATTATGAATTCAGTCAAATATCATTGATTTTGTGTAGGAATCAATAAATTGAAGTTGGTAGCTCCAGGATTGCAGATGAGTTATTCTTCAGATCGTCTTCTCATTGAAAATCTAGATGGCTCAGAACTTACAGAAAAAAGGCCTCATGATGAAAATGCATTAACAAAATTGCTTAGAATAAGGCGTACTTACTGAAAAGCACATAGTGAAATAATTATTGAAATGAACCTTTATAAAGACAAGCTCCTATTCAAGTACGCTGAGAAGCTTCTATTCAAGTGCGCTGAAGAGACAGAATTGCTTTGGATATTCGACGTAGGTTATTCCGTGAGTTATAAATCCGAAAGCTTGTCACTTTTCCTTTTGAACTGAAAACTTCGCGTGACAAGCTCTTGAATCTATAATGCACGGAATAACCTTCATCGCACATCCAAACCAATCATTTTTCACTTCTTAGCGTATTCCAATAAAAGCCTGTCTTTAAAAATGTTTTTCTATCAATTACTTAATTTTTATTGAATTTATCTACATTACAGGCCTCTACTTTCTTGATCATGTTCATTCTCATCATCTCTACAAAATTGTCTACAAAAGAGTTTTTCCTGAAGTGAAATATATCATCCCACTTCAAAACCCAGACCCAACGTTTTGGTTCTCTCCCTTGAATGTATACATGTGAAGTTTGTGGAGCGTCATGAGTAAGTAACTGTTTGTTACATTTTCTTAGTGCCTTTTCAACTGTTCACTTCATTATATCTCTCGACAGCAAACATTTTCTATTAATGTCCATCCACTTGCTATGGTGATTGATAATTTGAAATTATTTTTCGAAAATGTTGCTCTGAAGAGAAATGCCTACAAATAAGTGATATGAATGTGAGTTGGCAATTTTGTGCTACCACTCAAGGTTCCCAATAACCATTCAAAGAATAGAAATAATTCGGAGCTATAGAAAATCCATATGGAATGACAGATCTGTATCTAATAGGAATATTGTTACAAAATGTAGAATACAACCCTACGTTGTTTGTCACAAGCGGTTCGTTGACCTACATTCTCCAAACAACCATCTGGGAATTCTGATGATGTAATAATCCCGATGTTCCGAGAGCCGCTCGAACGGCGGTTCTTGAATAGTGTTGTGCAGAGAAACAAAGTTATTCAGACGTTTCAGAGAATCACAAGGAATAATTTGTTGTGCAAATATTCATTGATGGATTGAAGGACATTGGAATACGAAGGAAGCTGAGATTGACATACTATAAGAAATGTAGTGAAGCTCTAGTTTGTTCCTTGAGAGTGGAAGCGGCTTCCAACACCTCGAGGCCAAAAGTGAGAGCGATTTTGTAAAGCCACATCAGCATGAGGCCGATGTTCAGTAGAATTCTAGAAAAATTGGAGTCTAGGAATAGCAGGGCTACTAACCAGAAAACTGCTTCAGATGTGATAGGAGCGGACAATTCGAAAGATAGTGCGGAGTGGAAGTACCACCACGATTGGCATCACCCATCAGGACACCCCCACGTTCTCACTCACCTGCGATGACAGGACCATCTAGAGAGTCCTCGGACAGATACCAGGAAAACTCAAATTAGCCACCATATCAAGCGCACGGTAACAGAATCAGGAAAACTATCGATAGTTTGACCATCAGAGGTAGGGAGTAGGAATCAAAGAGACACTGATGCGTCGTTTTCCCAGACAGTGTGACACCAACTACATTCAATTTCGTCCTCCGAGACACTGGAGAGATTGCACCGATACGAGGGGAGATTACGAATGATGAAAAGAGTTTTTGTGGCAGATATAGGAAACGAGTTCGTTTTTGGGATGGATTTTTTTTCGATGTTGAGCAGAAAACCATGGCGATGGATATCGGCCAGAACTTCAATGAGATAATACACTGGAGAGAACAAAGTTGGAATCACTGTGACATTTGATTTCAATTTTGTTACTTCTGAGATTCCAAAACTTGAATCCGATTCGAAATAGAATTAGAATATGAAATAGAATTAGAATATGAATCTCAGAATCAATTGGATGATAATAGAAATGAATAATAATAGTAAAGGGTTTCATTTGTTGAGAACATGAACAGGATGTTCATAAAATCGGATGTGGAATCATCTGCGATTTTTTCCATCTGTGCCAAGTGAGATTGCTTCTTGAAAATGTGTTTCCCATTTCTTCTGGTCTTCCTGATGATCGTGGAAGCGTGAAATGGATTTTCGTTTACAAAAATGTATTGAAGACCTAGTGAATGCGATGTCACTATTGCGTCAATGTTACGAATTATTTCTGGTGACTACTCTCTTTTGGAAAAAATTCTTCTTCGCCTCATTCATCTTTATGAGTTCTTGATTGAGAAGAAGAAGAAGAAGAATGAATGAAAATGCAAATTTTCAATTTCAGATTTTTTCTTAGTTAGGGACACTTCAGAATATCTATCAGATGTATTTCAATGTCCAGCGTGGCTTTAGCCAGGGAAGTAGTTGTTTTCTGTTAGACATTCACATAAAATAACTTCATTTTTATCGGTGATTTTTCAATTCACAGAAAAATATCTACATCAATATTCAATTGAGAATGTTTTCCTTCTCAATATAAAGGGTTTCATTAATACAGTTCCTGAATAAATACTTCCACTAAATTTGTTCACCACGTTCCATGCAGGAAAACAGAATAATCGAGATCTTGTATCACAAAGAGAGAGAATAAAAAATAAATGTCAGCTTGTGAAGATTCCTGAAAGGATTAATGATTTGAATAAAATTAAAATTAAAACATTTTCCATTTGGAAGTACTGAAAAAAATATGTTCGCAAAGTAAGTGGAGTTATCATTACTTTCATTATAATACTCACATTGTGAATATCTAGTTGAAATAAAAAAATTATATGTAGATATGATTTTTTTTCATCGGCGATAGTTCTGTAGAAAGAATTAGCAAACTAATCAATGTTTCCACTCCAGCATCCATTAACTTATGAGTGTTTCTTCGACCCCTTTCTATTCCGCATATAATTGTCAACATGAAATCTGAAGTTTTTGTATATTACACATATTCGACATAGTTGCATGTGATAAAACGAGTGTTTAAAAAAAATCCAATTTCAACAAAGATAATGCTCCAGAGCGAAAACTCATTTGAGGTGAGGATTTGGTCGTTGCGTCATGTTATGGAGTATGATGAAAAATGACCTAATGACTTCATCCACCAACTGAATTGTATCCCTATGATTATCAATTTGATCAGATCATTCAGATTTATGATAAATAAAATATTGGACTCACGTAGGCTCATAAGTGGACACTGTAATGTTGTGATAATTTTCAAGTACTATTACAGCTGAGACTGACAGACAGATGTAGTGTGATGAACGTATCAACAGCTCCTGATTTATAGTGTCCAAAGCCTCTGCAGAAATCAAATAACACCGTAGCTCTAAATATCTTTTATTTGTCTCCGACAATGTCGTCCAGAACATGCAGCAATGCTGTTCTGCAAGTGAAACACTTTTTGAAACCAGATTGAACTAGAGGTAAATTATAGAATTTGGGAGTTTGATCTTAAAAGTCCCATTATTTTTTTTTTCACTCTGGAGTTTTGCTGTGATAACAATCAGCCTTATATAATCAAAAACCAATATATTCAATTATTGAATCAGTTATATTGTAACGTTATTCTCTGAGTACGCACGTTCTCGATGGATCGACGCTTTTCTGGAGTAATCGGCCGTTCTATATATAAGCAGGTCACATGCGGGATGGAGTTAGTGATTCAGTAACTTTTGTGAAGATTATACAGAGGAATTAAGTCTTTTCAGTGCGGTGCGTTCATGTTTTGAACAAATATTGTATTGTGATTGACAGTAAAATAAGACATTTGGTGGAATACTTTTTTTTTATTGCTGAATGAACCCCAGTGTCAAAAGTGGGATTATTCGAGGACAATTATTGGTGAATACGAGGGACGACTGATGGATAAAATCGAATTGAAGAAAGAGAAACGACGGTAGAAAGTAAAGTAAGATAATGAGAAACGACGGCGGAGAGAAAAACAAGAGGAATAGGAACGTCGGTAAAAATATGAGGAATGAGGGCAGAACAAATAGCAAGGAGAAGAGGAAAGGCAGCGAGTAGAAAAACAAGAAGACGAGGAAAGAACAAAATAGGGGATGAGAACAACAAAAAGCACTACTCCGAGGGACAGATCGTAGGCCTGAAGGAAGAAAGCAACAAGTTTGGAAAACTATGGAAGGAATGGAGAGTAAGATAGAAACGGAAGATAATGCGGCGCGAAGAGAACTAGGAAATAAATTTGCCTCATTGAAAGTCCAGCACCGCCGTCATAGTATTGCCACGTCGCACAATTCCGTAGAACCACCGCTTTTTGATGGGCAGTCACCATGGTCCCTATATTGGAAGTAGTTTGAAGCTGCGGCAATGACCTATAGATGGGACGATGAGGAAAAGGCTACTGCACTCATAGTAGCTTTGAGGGGATCTGCTTTGGCAATGTTACAGACCATTATAGTAGACCAAACTTGCAAGTATGTATAACTTATTGCTTGCCAAGAATTGAGATACGGCAACCAACATCGAGAGAAGCTACATAGGGCATAGTTGGAAACACGTGTGCAGAAATCTGATGCAAGTCTGCAGGAGTTCAAAGCAGACGTGCAAATACTCATCCAGCTTATTCACTCTGGAGCCCCGGAGGATTCCAAGGACCAATTGGTGGTGCAGGTATCCATCGATGGATTGAGGGACTTTGAGGTACAGAGGACCCTGAGGCTGGCAAGCTTCAAGAAATGCAGTGGAGCTTTAGTTCGTTCCTTGGAAGTAGAAGCGGCTTTCAACACACCAAGTGGGGGCGGTATCAATTGGATGGCCATCTCAGGAAGATGAACAAGGTGACAAAATAATGCACATGCCGAAAAAACTAATAAAAAAACTGGAACCCAGAAATAGCAGCCTGACTAACCAATCAGAAGAAAACTGCTTCAGATGTGGTAGGATCGGACATTGCAAGATATATTGTAGGGTGAGGGTACCACCACGATCGTAATCGCCTGCCAATACACCCCTACGTACTCACTCACCTGCGAGAACAGGCCCATCTAGGAAGTCTTTGACAGATACTAGGAAAACAAAGCCCCAAGGGTCATCCACGTGAACAGAATCAGGACAACTACCGATGGTTCGACCATCAGAGGTAGATTGAGCCACTCCACATATAGCCAGTGATTTTCCAGCTGAAATGTCACCACAACCAACATCATTTTTTTGATCCCTCAATATGTACAATATATCTGAATATTCATTGATGCCTGTATGCCTATATTTTTCTGCATTGGGCAATGAGTTCGAGGGATTGTAGATTCGGACACTCTTCTAGAGAAGATATTGATGACTTAGTGAGATCAGCTAAACCAGTGAACACACACACACACACACAGAAATAGAAAGGAAATGTTTATGGCGTCAGTTCACCCCGTTCTGTGATTCAAGCAAATATGAATACTCCAACTACCGAAATAGCGAGAATTCTGAAAGACTGGGCTGCGACATGCAAACATGTCATGGTAAAGATTATTAGGATTATTCTGTCACGACGATTTGGAATACACAACCGCTAAGATGGTGCAGAAGAAGTAGTTTGGAGAACTCAAACAAGGAATGAATAATTTTTCTGATAATTACTTCAAAACTACTAGAAATGCCAATAGAACGCTACTTCAGAATCTTCCAGAGAAACGAAAAGTCAGTGCAGCTACTTTAGATATTGCAGAATACTCTCACGTCAATATTTCACCATTATCATTATCAACTTTTGTTCCAATTTAGTTCCTTGTTAATTGTGTACTCTTCGAAATTATTTGTTTCATAACATTATTTCAATAAAACAATCACGATTGACAACAAACATCCACATACCAACGGGGAGATTGATTTTGGTCCGGCTGAAGGACGGTTCTCGAAGCGGTTGCCGTGTGGCAACAGGGTGTCCACTTTTGACATGGACATGGAATGTGATAATGTAAGTGAACCATATTTCTTTTGTTTTTGTCCCCCCTCACAATTGTTGCTCTTATATCTGATATATTTTGTCATCTTTGTTTTTTTATTCTGTTTTTCGTTGAATTTCATCAGCATATCACGTCTATCCAGTATTTATTCATCACAGAAAAAATGAAATCCATTTGTGGTGAGTCAAAACAGAGCAAGCAGTAAGCATCTATGGTGAATGTTGAAATAGACATAGACATAAAAACGAGGCTAAGTACATTTAATTTTTTTTTTTTCATTAAATTGAGTGGAGAGTGGTCCCCAATGGCATTTAGTAGTTATTTATTTATTGTTAAATGCGTCGTAGTTTCCCATGAACACACATTAGCCTACAAATACTCCCCCGTCGAGTAGAAGCAGTGTGATAGCAAATAATTTTGGATTTGTTTCTTGAACAAGTGGGTAGGTAACTCCTCAATATGCTCTGGCAATTTATTATATAACTTCACATCTATAGTATTGCGTTCAGAAGTCGGATCAAGTTACAATTTCTTGTGGTATAATTGTGAAATGTATAACTTTTTCGAAATTTTTCTTTATTCTTGTGAATATGTAGCAAACAATTGAGAATGTGAATACAAGGTAAGGTGAGTAATTCAAGGTTTGCAAAGATGGGGCGGCAACTGTCTCTATAATTGGCTTTAGATATTATTCGTTAAGCTGGTTTGTGAAGTCTAAAG
Source organism: Gonioctena quinquepunctata (assembly GCA_018342105.1). Taxonomy (NCBI): domain Eukaryota; kingdom Metazoa; phylum Arthropoda; class Insecta; order Coleoptera; family Chrysomelidae; genus Gonioctena; species Gonioctena quinquepunctata. The sequence goes on along the minus strand of JAFIRS010005690.1, from coordinate 40,494 downwards.
ATTCTCACAGAGTCTACATCGTTTCCCCGTATAGTTATACCGTGATTAATGTGGGAGTGAGATAGGCCAAAGTAGGCTGTTTTCAAAACTGTCAGGCTAGTGAATCTGCTCCGTTTCCGCAATGGGAAAATATTGTAGTAGCAACCCCCTCACGTGACATATGGTGTAGGCGCCTAGTTTTCGATTTCGGAGGTTAGTTCTCCATAAAAAACTTTTAAAGTACCTCAAGCTGATTTTTTCAAATTTTGAGTTCTTGTATGATTATTTTTCATTTTTTTTCCTATGATACATATGGAAATTATGTACTTTTGTGCAGTCGTTGTTATGTGGTAATAATATCATTTACAAAATTAATTTCGGAATATGAAGTCAATTTTTTTACTTTATTCATATGATCGTTTGGGTTTGGGTGAATGGACATTTTCCATGAGAAATTCAATGCCTCATGTTTTTCGCCGTGGGATGAGGAATTTTGAATGTTTTCTTTCATATCAGATGTCTTATTTTTTTTGCATTTATGATTATTAACATATACGGGAGACAGAATTCTTTGTTCATTTTGAATGAAAAACCTTTCTTGAGAAAACACATGTATATGTCTTGAAAACATTGCCTGTCAGCAATGGAAGGATAACTATCTTGCAAATAGCCCTTCGAATGGACAAATGAAAATGTGAAAAGTAGAATTGTCAGTTTGAGAATACGAAAGAAATGGTCTAGTAGTGGTTCCAAATGATGATTTTAGACATTTCCGTTAATTTTCTTCGAATGTTGTTTCCGAATTATGTAGTTATGATATGTTAGAAGTATAGAATATAATGAAATAGTTTTTGAAAAATTTAATATGATTATAATATATGATGAAAAAAAGAGGAGAATACGTTGATGAACGCTTCATATACGCCTCATTGTTAACTGTTGTTAAATAGTGAACTGAAGCAGGGCTTGGAGGATGTCTTGAAAAAGTGACATAGAAGCCTACCTTTAAGAATTTGAGGATACCTCGTGGAATAGCGAGAAGTGATCATATGTTTGGAGTTGAAAACATGAACTGAAAGAGAGTTTGGGAGATGTGTCGAGAGAATGACATGAATTCTTTCCTTTAGGCAGATATTTTTGTGTATTTTTGCAATGAGAAGGGTGATTTTGTTTGTTATAGTTCAAGTTTATTCTGTTACGAATATCAACTGTAGAAACGTGTTTGTGGAAACAAAATATTGAATATACCACATCAACATGCGTAAATTTTTGGAGAATTTTCAAAGGGGGTAAAAATAAAACAGTAAAATATGTTTCAATTATATTTGCAATACGAATGCCTGAATAATATTTCAAATCGAGTGAATGTTTTTTTAGAATACAGAGTTTTGTAGTGGTTATGATTTGAGATACTTGGTCAGCAGTGATTTTGATTACATGAGTAATACTTTTTTCTTAAAATTAAAAGAGAATGTTTTCTAAAAATGCATTCCATAAAGTATAAAAACAATTGTGAGTATGTCAGGCACTGATAATTTCGGTTTGAGGAATTTTGCTGAGTAGGTACGAAGAAATCATGAGTAATTTTCAATCACTTCCTCATTTAGGTCAAGAGTTGTTGAATTCTTGGTTGAAATTTATGCTTAAATTTTCATGAGAGAGACGATCCAGTAATAATGTTTTTTTCAAGCGTAAGGAAATTATTTCGACGAAAATATGTCGATATGTGGCCTCCACGTAGAGGGCGAGAGCGTCGCCACGAATTATATTATTATTACGAAGAAGTTTTAAATGAACAAGGTGAGTGGCAATTCAGTAGGACCCATCCATATGTTTTCAGGTTGTTCTCGATTGTACATGCCATTCAGTTTGTACGTTTCTGTCAGAAATATATAAAATGAATATTCATTGAATATTTGAGATGAATAAAATGCTTACAACTTTATATTGAGAATATCTATTCTAATGTGATTGGAAACCAATGGAAGGAAATGAGGAATAGAAAGATTATTCACGTTGTGAAAAATTCAAACAGAAGTATAAGTCAACTGGTGCAAACATTGTATTATTCTGATTTTAGGAAATAATTATGAATACACATTCGAACCATATAGTTCGTAAAGTGGAATGGATTGCTGACAGAATACATTTTCCGAAAGAACTCTTTGGAAATATCAATCTTAAACGAAATTGGTCTGTTATATTTCAATTCCAAGGTGGAAATTGATCTTGGGGATATTACATTCCGAAGGTAGTTAGATTGAAAATGTTTGCTGGCAAAAAATTGGAAGTAATATTTTTTATTGAAAAAATAGGGTTAGTTTGGAATAAAGTCATATGGCATTCCAATAATTATATTAAACCATTTTGGGAGATAGTTGACCATAAATTAAAGAATCAACACTACCGTTTTACATTATTTCATTGAATTTATTAGACAAAACATGACTACAAGGATAACTGAATAGATTATTTTTGTTTTGAAATCAATGGACTTTGTGAAATTCTGGAAATTCTATTTGATAATGAACTTTTTGATGAGACAGATTTGTGTTTTCATGTTCATTTCTCCATCTTGGAGACGGCCAGAGAAGAGGAACACGGAGACGATGATTGTCAGCTTCAATATACCATGCCTGTGCCTAAGAAACTGTTGTGACTGTATTGGTTGAGATTTCTGATGAAACCTCGATGTATTTGTAGTGATATGTTGAAGTGTCATGAGAACTACATACAGGCTACTTCAAAAGTACTTTGACAAATTTCAGGAGGTGATTCTCACAATATTCTAATATGAATTGTCCGATTGAATATATGTATGGAAACGCTTCGTGTTTAAGTTTTATTTTTATTTTAGTTTTTTTTCAATAACTTTCGAAATACTGACCTCAATTGAACGTTAATTGGCATTGAGAGGTTTTCCGAGGTGTCGAATTCTCCTTTCATATTTTTGAGAAAATGCTTCCCTTATTACACGTTGCTATAAGCAACCGTTTTCTAGATATTTGGACTCGAAAATCAGACAGTGTTAAGGAATTCCCTGGCTACAACGCTAAAATGAGCCGTAGTTCCATCATGCATAAACCACATGCGGATACGAATTCCTAATGGTACATTCATTTTCTAAAAAGTTGTACCATTCAGTCGGAACGGAAGGAAGAAAGGGCCTATCAAGTAATTATCAATTATTGCCGCCCATACATTTACAGAAAATTGATACTAATAATGTCTTTCACTAACTGCGTGCGGATTCCAGAGTCCAAACATGGTTGTTATGAAAGTTTGTGATAGCATTTTGGGAGGAGTTTGCCTCATCCGTGAAGAGTACATATCTTGAAAATTGAGGATTTCCAGCCAATTTTCTCAAAAACCACTGACACATGGTGATGCGTTGGGGAAAGTCTCGTGGCAAGAGAGCTTGTACCCTTTGAATATGGCATGGAATAAAATCGTTGATCGTGGATAATTCTCCAAACTGTGGACTGAGAAAAATTGAGAGGTCCAGCAATTATTCTTGTACTTGTTTCTGGATTCTCCTCGAGAGCGTTCAAAACAGCTTCTTTCAATTCTGGGGTTCGGACTGCTCGTGGTCTTCCGATAATATCAGCTGCCCTCTTGAAGCTACCTGTTTCTGCCAAACGAAGGTGGAGACTGGTAAATGTTGGAGCTGAAGGCAGTACTCGATTAGAAAATCGCTCCTGGTAAATACGTCTTGCTTCGCGCGCATTTCCATCCGCAAAGCCATAAACGAAATGCATATCGGCTAAATGAGCATTATTGTTTAAATTATCCATTTTTTCAAAATCAGTATTTCAAAACCTACAGAAACTTCAACAAAACAACAAAACGTTTAATTGTCACATAATATGTAATTACCAAAACTACTTACTTAAACGTCAAATTCATTTCCTAAGCATTCTTGTGAAAAATAGAAAATATTGGTAATAACTTCAACACGCATCGATTATATTATCAAATCATCGACTTGAAATTTTCAAGTCCAAATATCTAGAAAACGGTTGCTTATAGCGACTTGTAACAAGGTTAGCTTTTTTACGTAGATATAATGGAGGAATTGATTTTTCCAGTGAAAACTGTACTAGAAGTACAAAATGGTTCTTCAAAAAATAAAAAGACGTGTAGGTAGCGCCCCCCACGAGTAAGAGCAATAATAACATCAGGTTCGAATTTGACACCTCATAAAATCTCCCAATACCAATTTCTATTAATTAAGGTCAGTGTTCCAAAAGTTATTTGAGGAAAAAACGAAAATAAAAATGGAACTCCAACACCCTGTATCTTGAAAAAGGAGCGTTTCCGGACATATACTCATATGGACAATTCATATTAGAATATTGTGAGGAATCACCTCCTGAAGTTTGTCAAAGTACTTTTGAATCACCCTGTATGTGTTAAGTTACAACAAAATCGGTTCACAGGTGTAAAATCAATTGATCATCTCCTACTTTCCTACTCTCAGGGGTTCAATTCAAATGGGACCTACTTCGAAGTATACCTATACAATAAAAAAAAACATCCAAATCAGATAACCCAGTACAAATTTATGCGTGGTGCATTCGGTTAAGGAGTGAAAATTCAGTGGATGAACCAACAATCATCCTCCATTGTCCTACCCTCAGGGACAGTGGTATAGGTTACGTTAATAGTATAGTTCAAACTGAGGTTCGAACTATTATTTAATCCCAAGTTTAAACCGATGAAATTAAAAATATTTCTTGTATATCTTCCAGTTACAGAATTTGTAGCTAACTTCAAATCACAGTGGTTCATCAAATTTTTCTGTTTTGAAGAAAAATTCACAGCACTGACAAGAGACAAACATGATGAGTCAGGTTACACTCAAAACTAGTTGTTTGTGTTTTCCACATTCCTCCGTCCGTGAATTTCCGTTATTGTTTATGATTATTGTACTTATAACGAAATGTGTTGCGGGAGCAGCAGGACGTCATCCATTCTCCACTTTTCATCCAATCCTGAACCTATTGATGAATACCTGGTCTATTCAAATGTCTATGGTGTTGATTCACGGAAAAAAAAACGCGGTTTTCTTTGACTCTCCACAATATTTAGAATACCTATATCTTCTCCACCGTCAAATAATATTTACAATACGTCCATTTTGAAAACAAAAAATATTGTCAAAGAAAATAATAAATATTCATTGGTTACAGGAAAAACACGAGTATTTCAATTCGCGCATGTGTTTAACCGAAGCTTGAAGTTTGACCGGCCCTCCATCCATCAGTTGACAGTTAAACTTCGAATGACAGTCATAGACCCCTATACAACGAACTTCATTCATTTAAACCAAAGTTCAACTGACACTTGAAGTTTTAAACTGAACCTATACAAGTGGGCCTTAGGGGTGAATTTTTTTTTTCAAATCCAAATGGGACCAACTCCAAAGTAAACCCTATCCTTCAAAAGAGGAATCATCTGGATAGGACAACTATGTAAAAAGTTATGGGTGGTCATACATAAAAAATATACGCGTCGACTAGAGAACCTCTTCCTTTTTTTTTCGTTGGTTAGAAAGATGAAACAAGTGAAGTTTATTTTGGAATCGCAGATGATTTCACATCTGATTTCATCGAACAAAAAAATATTGGTTTATAAAATATAAACTCCTTTTCGGCCATCGGTTTTGTTAAAATGTGTCTGATATTGATCAAGCAGATGCCAACTCACAGCCTTCAAGCTAGTCAATAACTCCTAATACCCACTCCACATTACTTCGTTATTTTATGTCATTTTCAGAAACGGAAAAAAATATTATAGAGCTCCATCAAGCCCATTTTAATAACATTCTATCATCATTCTTCCCTGTAATTGAAAAAAAAATCGGAAAGTAATCACAATGTTCAAACATCAACTCTGCCAAGAGAATTGGGATTATTTGTTCAGTTGATCGATAGGTGAGACTGCGAAGAAATTCGAGGGGCAATCCAGATCGTGGATCATTCAAAGAAGGAATCAAGGCAGAGATGAAATGTTGAGACCGGCACAATTGGGGTTCGAGATTATGGAAGGAGGATGAAATTTTGCGGGAGGAATATTTAAAAAATAAAAACTTCCAAGAAATATTCTCTCTCAAGATGCTACACTTTCACTACTGATGATATGAGTCAGATGAATAACCTGGGCAACAGGAAATCCGTACAAGATTATGAACTGAAAATACTGAAAATACTGAAAAACAATCTAATTGGTCCTGCATTTCTCACACCCATCGTTGGAAAATACGGAATTTTTCGAAGCACCATCCTGATATTTTATGTCAGAACATGAATTTTGTTTTTCAACAGGTGGTACCGCTATCATGTTGTACCTCTACGAATGTACCTAGATGAAATATTCCAGATCTTACACTATTAGATTTTTTTCTGTGGGAATATTTGAAAGACAATAATTTATCACCTCACTGAGGATTGAACAGGTGAGTAGGGGACCATTACCAGCACAACCTTGGATAATTTGCTGTACTTTGAGATTGTTAAGGAAGTAAGTATCCAACTAAAACCAGCTCCGTTCTTTAGAGTCATAAAAATATGATATTCCGTGTCTCAAAACTAACCAGATCAGAACATTTATATCGTCACGCCGAATATTCAGTTCCTCACGAGCAGCTAGAGAAATCAGATCGTTGAGTGGGAGAACCTGCTGCCACTGACGTCATTCGATCTGCGTCATAGGTGAGACAGCTCAACCGCCGCTGGCACGATTGATGAAATTCAGTCGTGGTCCAGTAGGTGAACAGGCAAGTCGTGCACGAAGAAGAGACGCGGTGCTAGAGGGAATTTCACAAGTATGGTGAATATAATGTTCAGAATATAATTCAAATAATATTTTTGCGAAGTCCTTGAATCGGCGGCAAGCGCATGAACGCCACCTACTCGGTAGAGAGGGAACAGAGAAAGAGGGGGAAAACCGACTGGGAATCATTTCAGAACGCAGTGGAAGTAGCAGTACATCACTGAGACGAGAACAAAGAGTCACGCGCGCGATAACCAGAACCTTTAGCTAACCAGTGGTGCCAAATTTGTGGAAATTAACCGGTGAGCCTAATTATTTGTGACCGATAGTCGAAAGTATTTCATGTGCAGGAATTTCTGTTGAATGCTCTGAGACAAAAGGCATTCTAAGTTTCATTCAACTAAAGTTTCTGTAGTGTAACATCCGCGTTACCTCTGAGGCAGAAGACGGCTTGTTAGTCTCGTTGAGTAGAGTCCCTGTAGTGTAGGAGAGGATAACATCTGCGTTACCTCTGAGGCAGAAGACAGCTTGATAGTCTCGCCAAGTAACATCCCTGTGGTGCAAGAGAGGATAACAGTCGCGTAACCTCTGAAGAAAGAGACGGCTTGTCAGTTTCGCCAGCTAGAACCCCCTGTGTTTAGCAGAGAATAACATCAGCGTTACCTCTGAAGAGGAAGACGGCTTGTTAGTTTTGCCAGCAGAACCCCTGTAGGTGAGCATAGGATAGCATCATCGTTACCTCTGAGGCGGAAGACGGTTTCAGTCTCACCAGATAAGACGTGATGGGAAAGCGCTTTGAAACGAGACAGCTTCGAAAGAGTGAAATAAAGACCCGTTCACACGAGACATCAATGACTGTGACCGTCCGTGAAGTTTTCTTTGAATAACCGCTCTCGTGCTTCAATTCATGTCGCTTTCTGCATACCGTTTTTTCGAGCTTTGTACTACCACTGATACTTTTGTTTCCCCGCATGAGCTTCTGGCCATTGGAATAAGCTTGTAGATCTAAAAGTTGCACACCCCTTCCCGCTTGTCACCTTGATGTTTTCTTATCACGCATAATCCTTAACCCGGCCGTCTGCCGTTTTTCCTATATTGCTCCCTGCATGTTTGCTCGCCCTGTTGAAAAGTTTACAATGACCGTCAGCCGTTCTGTTCGTACATGAGCTCATTCATTATGATGAATATGAAACCTGTTGTAGAAATCGACTATTTTATCAACCTCACTTATAACGTCAAGTAGAACCATCTATGGTGCAGTAAACACCCAGTCAAGGGCAAGTAAAGTCTATCCTCCTAGCCTCGATGAGTTTCGTCCATACTATAGTGACCCCTGGAGTATTTTATTTCTTTACTGAGATTGCCTGGAGCAGTGTCCTCCCTACTATAAGGGAAGGTGGCGCCCGAGACAAACCCAAAGTTTGCTTGTAGTGGAAAAAGACCCCTACGAAATGTTTCAAAAAGTGCAGAGAATGAAATAGGAATAATGCAATTTGTAATATTTTATTTCTACACCAATTCATCCGTTTGTTAACCATAGATTTTCTGTTCAATTCACTAATTTGTTCATCTTGAGTTACTCCAATTTTTTTATTTCATCAACTGTTGTTATTTGATCTAAATACTGTTATCAGAAAGGATATATAATATATTTGAACTGATTAACGCCATTGGTACAACAGTAATAGTAAATCTTCCATATATGGATCACAATGATGAATCTGAGTATTTCACGTAGTACAACATTAAATGTTCACTTTCACGTCATAAACAAAAAAACGCATTTTTCTAACGTATTTGAATAGCCAGTGGATTCTGAAACAACCATATGAATCACTGTCACTCAGAACTAATAGGGTTCTGGGATACAGGGCGTTTGAATAACAAGAATGTGTTAGACAGTTTCATGAAACGGTGTCGAGTTTTCAATAACAGTAATTTGAATAACAAATAGTTTCAATGCATGGATTCCCTCAACCCTTTCTCAGAGGTATCAGGTCAAATAGCTTTGGTTTCACCGCGAATACATCTTTCAATCCATCAATATTATTAGCAAAGCAGACGATTCACTTTGGATTCCAAATAATTTCACAAAATCTAGCGCAATGAGGCCTGACAACCTAGCTGACCATTCGATAATCCCCCTTTCAATCGATTGATTCGTAAATATTCCCATTCAAATAATGATGAACGTATCCAGTATAATATGGAGTAACTTTATTTTACTGGTATCATGAAACTACATCTGGATTTTTCGGGTTAATACTATTTGGGAATATCGCGAATAAATCTGGTAAAATTATATAATTTTTTTTACAAGAATCAAGTAAGAATGAACACCAAATATAGAGAATTCTGAAGACGAGTTGTATATAGTAACTAAGACACTAGAAAAATAATCGGTTAAAATAGTAAAATATATACACATTGCATGTGGGTATAACAAGGAAATAGAGCCTCATTTGAGACCACAATCAGATGTGATCTCATAGTTTGAATTGAGATATTCGACTACATTGTAGAAGCAGTAATTTAGCAGAAAATGCTTTATTTTTATTTTGAACTCGTGAGAATTCATATGTCTAACTTTTTCTTGTAGTTTATTATAGATATCGTTATTTGATGTGTTTTTATCAGATATTGTCAGTCAATGTCTGATGAAGTAGAATAAATGAAGGTTGTTGAAATCTGCATGATTCATTATTTAACGAAAAGATCCCTGAAGTTTACTCCACTCATGAGCCTCAATACTTTTTTGTGAAAAACAAATATATTACCAGCCTGAACAGAATTTTTTTATACATTATATTCAACTCTTCATTGTTTCCAAAGATATATATCTCATTACAAGTAATTTGGTCTTACGGTAACATGAAAAAAACTCTTTAGGAGGAAAGTGGGAAAAAAAGGAAAAGAAAAGTATGCACAGAACACCGAAATATTACCAGTTCCATCATTCAGCACGATTACAAATACTCATTCGTTAACAACAAAGGCTCGTAGTTTGAAAACTTTGATTATAAAATCATATAGAGCTTTGGCGTTATCACGGCTTGGGTTGTGCAAGAAATATACGACGAAATCATAATTGGCTAAAATAAAATGTCCTTTGGGTTTGACAGCAGCGAGTATAGGGCACTCAAATAAAATGTGTTTCAAAGTTTGGTACTCATATTTATTGCATATAGAGCAAATTTCTCCGAATTCAATAGTGTAGTTAATACCATTGAATGCTGATCTCAACGAATGTTTATATAATAAGCGATTCTGGACGACTAAGCGGATAACATGAATTGGGTGCTGAAAGTGAGGTACCTTTGCGGAGAACTAACTGTTGAATATATCGGGTTGAAACAAATATACCTAGAAAACGACAATTTGTTTAGATCTTCAGAGTGGCATTTTGTTGCGACTTTTTTGAGAATTTCGCCCTTTTTCGATCTTAAAAGTCGATTGTTGAGTTGCTTCAGTACATTGAGGGAATTTATTGACTCAAACCAGAGTTTCACTTTGCTGACCCCATTGTATCCAACGTCTTCTCCACCCAGTTCAAACAACCCCAAAAAACATTTTCGAAAGTACCTTTCATTGTCCATGGATAACAATTTCTATAACCAGTTCAGAAAGTGCTTGAAAACCGTGTATTCAAGGTGAGTTGATCCGGTTTCTAGACGTATTCAGTAGTCTGTAGAGTTGGTAGGGAGCAAAAGAAAGTTCTTGAAAAATTTGAAATGCACCCTCTTCAAAATATTGATGTAGTTAGCACCCCAAACAGTTCAACATGAACAGAACGTACTTATAATTATGGCCTGTAATTGGGAAGCTGAAAAATTATCTGCCAACCCGGCTTCATCCTCATCTGCGCGGAATCTTCATCTGTAAGTTCCGTTGGTTCTGGAGGTTTTCTATATATCTATATATATCTATATATATATATATATATATATATATATATATATATAAATATATATATATATAGAAAACCTCCAGAACCAATATATATATATATATATATATGTCCAGACTATATATATATATATATAGTCTGGACATCGAAATCATCTGAGTAATGCTTTTTCAAGAGATATGCCCTTATAAATATGATATTAATGAATTTGGTACCATAAAAAAACCGGTAGTCAAAGAGACTAGCGGTGCCATATGGCAACAATAACCTTTTTACTTTGGTAAAACTAACAAATATAGATTTTGTCCGAATTTATCATAAATATTTTGGAAGATCATCCAAGTTCGAAGTAAAATGGCTGATTTCAGACAATTTTTTTTTTTAATTATTAGTACTAAGATACCTACTCATATTAGCCTCAGGTCGATTTTTCTCTCACTATCACAAACTACCGAATCAAATTGCACGATTCGAAAGTATGAACATAAAAAAGGTGCAAATTTTCAAATGCGTCAATAACAGAACATTTTTCTCGATGAGCTCTACTTGTCGAATTTGCCATAGATCAGCTGTGATTTCAATATTGAGAAGGATTTACATCTGTTGCCATATGGCAACGCTAGTAATTCAGGGGTTTTGATTGAGACCAGGCTAGAAAATCAAATAACTATCTGGATGAAAATGCAAATTTTCAATTACAGATTATTTCTTTTGAGTTAGGGTCCTTTCAGAATAACTTTAAGGTGTAGTTCAATGTCCAGCGTGACTTCAGCCAGAGGAGTAGTTGTTTTCCATCAGATATTCACAAAAAATAACTTAATTTTTATCGTGGATTTTTCAATTCACCGAAAAATATTTCTATCAAATATTCAATTGAGAATGTTCCCCTTTTCAATATGTTAGAGTTCGAAAAAAATATGTGTTTTTTTCTTACATTTCTTATGAATAATATTTAAATGAACTTCAGTTCCGCATTTAAATCACTTTCATGAAAAATCAAAATAAATAATGGACTACAAATGTGAGAAAGTCTAAATTAATTATTATTCATCGTATTCCTTCTATGTGTAAGTGGAGTGTTCCGTGTCAAACCCCAAACGTAATCTCCCAACATGTTCTCATCATACGTCTACATGTTCTCATCATACGAGGTCTACTCCGGAATTGAAAAGTTTGACCACATCAAAAGAAACCAAAATTGATTCGTCAGGAATATAAACTTGAGACAGGAGTAGACCTGTTTCATTGCCCAAACCTATGCTACCTATTAGATACCGTTCTTAAACGGAATTTCTTCAAATTCAGTGATATATTTTTTTTCGACAAAATCATGGTTTGGCCATGAGTTGCAACATCTTCCCCCTATTGGCTGAGATCTTTCCCCATGATTCAGAAAAACTTTTCTCCAATTACCAATATTACCATAAAATCATTTTCTATCATAGCTATGTAGACGACTGCATTTTGTTGTTCAACGGTAGCAATGATGAACAAGATTCACTCAAATTTCTCAACTCATAACATGACTTGCTAATTACCTCACAAATCTTGTCATCCCGTGTCACACAAACTAGCTTTGAATGCACTATTCCATAGACTTTTTTCGATCCCCATAAACACACTAATTTCTTCAATGAACCAAACATTATCAGATAAATAGTTGGAATAACGATAATCCTTCTCACCCGATTATAAGAATTTACCACAGACAAATGGCTGAGTCCATTAATCAGTATCTTTCCAACCCAAATTCACCTACACGTTATTGCTCGATACCCTCCATAGGTAGAGTTTCTCAAGATATAAAAAATATCTTTTGACGCCACGGTGATGATTTGAACATTAGCTTCTGAACGATGAATAACTTGTCTAAAAAACTAGTCAAACCAAAGACAAAGCCGATCCTTCAGACAATCTGGTATTTACGGAATTACTTGCTCTGAACCATCGTGCAACGCCAGATATATAGGCCAACGTGGACGAAAAATTAGTACTAGAGTTAAAGAACACATAAATATTATAGAAAAATATAAGAAAAAACTCGCAACTCACCCATTCGAATCAATCAATACTCACAGTTCATTTGCCAACCATGTGGTCAACTCCAACCACTACTTCGATCCTGGTAAAGATATTAGAATTCTTCACATTACTTATAAGGGTTCCCTTATGAATTGCCTAAAAATTTTCGAAATCAATTTCTCCTTGAGAGACCCCCTACAACTTTGAAAAAACAGATTGAATTCGAATGCATTGAATTCTTCGATTCTCCAACCATCTAGTACAAGTTAACATGCACAGTTTGGTATTGCTCCTTCACCCTTTTAATCCACCCCACATCTTAGTTTTACCCCCATAATAATAGATGTCGCCCTCCATGTCATTCACTCACTGGAAGTTCAACAATTATACACAAGATGGCCCTACCATACCTTAGAACGCTTAGTTTTCCCCTCTGTTCTCTTCTGTCATTTATCATTCAGATATAAAAATATAAAAATGTCGAGCTCATTCAAAATGCTAACTATGTTATGTAATTATTTTTAAATTGTTATTCCTCCATAATCGTTTTCACAACCAAACTTCCATCGTCTGGTGTGAATTGTTGGATCTATACAGTGCTTCTTAAAAGTCCCCTCCCCCCCTCTTATTTTGGGAAACGATTATACATAAACAAGTGAAATTTGGAAACTGAATATAAAGGGTTGTAAACCTCCCTCAGTGTTGATAGATGACGAAATCGTCAAAGATGACCATTGTGACCAATAATTTCAAATCGAACCCTACGGCAAGCGCCATCTCTTCTTAAAGGTATTGAGAATACCTATTCAATGATACTCATTTTTTTTGTGTTTATGGCAGTTTTAATGGCTCATTAGTAAGCATCAAAATTAAAATTCCATTCAGTATGATATCAATTACAGATTTTAGAATCAGCATCTACTCAAAGAAATTGCTCGAAGTGACCTCCATTCACTTCCTGACACTGAAATATCCTATTTTGAAACTCTTCTCGTACTTTTGCAAATGTGTCTGCGGAAACAGCCTCACATTCTGCAACAATACGTTGTTTTAAAACGTCAATATTGTCAGGTTCAGTGGCGTAAACCTTCGATTCAAGGTACCCCCACAGAAAAAAATCCAAAGTTGTGAGGTCCGGTGATCGAGCTGGCCATTCCGTTGAACCTCGTCGCCCAATCCATCTACCACGATACTCCTCATCCAAATACCGTCTTACTGCACCGTAATAGTGTGGATGAGCACCATCCTGTTGGAATGTTATTTCCAAATTACCGAATTCATCTGGATTATCTTCCAAAATTTCAAGGGTTAACGGTTCTATTGCGTTTTGCAACAGCTCCACCTCACCGGTTAAATTAGTATTTGAAAAAAAAAAGCGCCCAACGATTTGGTTTCCCAGGATACCTGCCCAAACATTCACCTTCTGGGGAAATTGGGTATGTGTTTCACGAAACAGGTGAGGATTTGCGTCACTCCAATACCTCACATTCTGTGTATTTACATTTCCATTTAGATAGAAAGTACTTTCGTCACTAAAACAAATTGTTTTGACATAGTCTGGCCGTTTCCATATTTCCACAAAATTCTAGTCTTTGGCCTGGGTCGTCGTCTGAGAGTTGATGAACCATTTTAATTTGTATAGATGAAATTTGTTTTTTTTCAACACCCTGTGTACTGCGACTGACTTCACAGGTAGATGCAACGGGAGTTTTTGTAGGAGTAGGATTAACTATCACTTCTGCCAGTATATCAATTTTTTTCTCATCAGAAATTTGTGGTCTGCCAGATCGGTTCGCATCATCAATACTACCAGTTGTTTCAAACTTACGAAGATGCTCCCTTGAAACGGGGCGATCGGGAAACCTCTCATCAAAAATGCGTTCTGCTGCATGTCCAGTTTCACCAAGAATTAGGATCGCTGCTACTTTATCACCTGAAGCACGTACCATTTCGCTTCTTGAAGCACTCAAACGTTAGGCTCACAACAGTTTGACAAATTATTAAAATGTACAAAATTATTGAAGGTATCAAAAGCTGCTGAAACAGTTAAACGTTCGATCAACAATACACAAATGTACAAAAACTTGGACAATTACAAAAACGTCGAATTAGAGAGACTAACAAAAACGTCAGCTTATTTGACAACTATCCAGAGGCGGAGCTTGAATTTGGAATTTTAGTATTAACTGATTCAATTTATCACAGCTTTGCGTTATTTAAAAGCAAGTTGCCAAAACTGCCATAAACACAAACAAAATAGTATCATTGAATAGGTTTTTTCGATACCTTTTAAAAAAGGTATCACTTGCCGTAGGGTTCCATTAAAAATTATTGGTCACGATGGCCTCGTGTCGTCATCTTCGACGATTTCGTCATCTATCATCACTAGTAGGGAAGTTTACAACCTTTAATATTCAGTTTCCAAATTTCACTTGTTTATGTATCGCTCCAAAAATGAAGAGGAGGGGAGAGGACTTTTGAGAAGCACTGTATGTTAAGCTTATTCCTCTTTTTAGATTTTGAATATCCGCTGAAGATGGAGCTTTAAAGCTCCGAATTATGTCCTTATTTCAATAAATTTCGTGGAGATGATTATAAGTATTTGATTTGATCATACATCCCCTCCACTTTGAGCAGAATGGACTTCTACACCCGTTTCAATAGTTATTTCTTGACGTAATGAATCAAAATTCAACGATTTTCAATGGGAACCCAAAAAAAAATCGTTGACTTGTGTAATATGATATTATTTCCTCAACATTCTGTATTCAAATTATTCCCGAATGATGTTTGTTATTCAAAATTTCAGTTGACAGGTTCCTTTCATTTCAGTTCTTTCCTAGTCATTCTATAAAAAATGGATATCCAATAATAAAACATAAAAATATAGTTGTGAATTCTCCAGGCCTTGGTATCGATTGCTGTCGGGTTGTTTTCCATTCCAATTCTGAACTCTGAGACGGGGAAGATAAATGATAGTAGTTTTTCTAATGCGAAAAAAACTCCTTTCCGCAAACCTATATTTCTATTTCCGGTATCCACTCCCTGGAGCTCTTGATAAATTCAAGTCGAGCATAATGTTAGATAAAATAGATTTATTTGTTTACAGAAACGGGTAATGGGGAAATGATTTATTAGTCGGAGAATATCAGGGCGTGAGCACAACCATTATTTATCGGATAGGGTGTTGTACGTGCGTTTTTATATCGATGTGGTGAATTGATAACCATGGTTGTGAATATTAAATGATTAATGATTCTACCCGTCAGACATATTTGAATGAACACCGGTTCGGACTGGAGTTCATTCTTAACCCTTTCATATTTTTGAAATATTACTTCACATGCACAATATTCTAGGTTGTGCGCATATATACGTCTAGAGCAGTGTGGGCCAATTCATCGGGTATTCAAAGGCAAACAAATTATATATATTTTAGATTGACGTTTATATTAACTGGAAAAAACATACAAAATACCATAACTAATAAAAACTTAAAAATGTTTTTTGTATGTTATGTTTCTAAACAAAGAATGAGGCACGATGGTACATGTGCGACATATATGTCTGATTTTCCGTCTTCTGTGCTGTTTCGCGCAAACTTTACATCGTTGTATTTTTAGTCCTTGGAATTAATTTGAAGGAATGTCTTTCAGTTGAACGTGATTTTCGATTCCGATCTAGTACTCGTCTGCCTATCCTGCGAGAGGGAACCGGTGTAATATATTTTGAAATATTTTTTTGTAGACGCTTTTACTGACTTGTTCGTGACGTATTGCCATACCCATAGCAACACTTCACGGACAAGTTCGTGAAAATTGCAATTTTTGATTTTTTTTCAGTTCCAAAGTTGCCATACTTGATTGATTATTGATATTTTTTTTATGGCAGAAATGAAATGCTTTTATACAGTGACCGGCAGAAAGTACGCATCATATGGGAAATTCTTTTATTAATAAATTTTGACGAATATCGATATGTGCAATCGCTTCTGCATCAAAAGCAACCCCAAAAGAAGTTGTACAGTGCCGTTCGTCTTTTCGTGTTTGGCGGGAAATTTAAAAAATTTAAAAATTATGTCTCAAAACACACTTATTTGGGAAAATATTGAAAAATGTTATTTGGAAAAGTTGTTCAGAACGACATTATATAGCTATGTACAAGTTTTGAAAAAAACTGAGATAAAAAATAAAAATAATTTTTTGCCATAATAAAAATTTCAATTTGGAAAAATACATTTTAGACAAAGAAACTCATTAATAAGGCCAACAGTAATATTTTAAATGATATTTTGTAAATATTCGCAAGCTACTTCTATTTTATTTGGAAAAAAATTGAAATCTATGGATTTGCCATGTATTCAGCTGCTTCATAAGAGGTCACTGAAATATCTCCAGGACATTATAATCTCGATACTGTTCATTATTAATAAGGTCCTTGTATCTACATAATTTCAAATTGAATTTTTTATCCAAACAAAGAATAAATTGATTACAAACTTTCGAGTATGCATTAAATTGTTTGGTTTGTAATTATTTCAGCTTCTAATTTTATTATAAAATGTAATTATGTAAAAAATTCAATCAATTTTTTGTTCTAATAAATAATTCATATTAAAATTCTGTAGATATACTGTTCTTTGTCAATAATAAACAGTATCGGGATTATAATGTCCTGAAGATATTTCTGTGACCTCTTATGAAGCAGCTGAACACATGGCAAATCCACAGATTAAAATTTTCTTCGATTAAATAGAAATAGCTGGTGAATCTTCACAAAATATTATTCAAAATATTACTCTTGGGCTTGACTAATGAGTTTCTTTGGCAGAAATGTATTTTTCCAAATTGAAATTTTTTTATGGCAAAAATTGATTTTTTCCCAAACTTGTACATAGCTATGAAATGTCGTTCTAAACAACTTTCCAAATAACATTTTTAAATATTTTCCCAAATAAGTGTGTTTTGGGACATAATTTTTTAATTTTTGAAATTTCCGCCAAACAAGAAGAGGCGAACGGCACTGTACAACATCTTTTGGGGTTTCTTTTGATGCAGAAGCGATTGCATGTATCGACATTCGTCAAAATATTATATTAAAAAAAGTTCCCATATAATGCGTACTTTCTGCCGGACACTGTAAGAAACATTATTTTTGAAAAACTTGTACAAAAAAATATTGTTGTAGCACATACGCAAATGGCTTTTGCGGACTCATCTTCATATTACGGACTCAGCTAGCACCTTACGATTCGTCCGCGAAAGCTTCATGCGTGCTTGTCAAAGTTTATCCAATGCCAGTTGAATATGTAGAGGGTGTTACAAAATTCAATACAAATATTTCAAGGTCGCATTCCGTGGGTCAAAATAAGACTTTTTTTTCCATAAACATGTGTCCTAAAATTTACCCCCGCCAAGCTACAGACATCGCAAGTTGCGCGAAAAAAATTTCTTGCTTCAAAAATGAGGTAACTGATTCAAAGGGGTGAATGAGGGTTGCTACAGTATTTTAGCCAAAAGTTTCTATTTTCGGAAAAAAACTATTTGAATATCACAGTTGAGTGACCGTGAAAAAACCTGAAATTTTGGTCTCTTGCATTTTTTTTAATCATCTAACAGTTTTCCAAGAAAATTGCTGGCAAATGAAAGGGGAATATTGAAGTAACAAACTAAAATAATTAGTGGGCTATGATTTTTTACCTTGTTTTCCCCTTTGACGCTTTTGACGTTCAAATTGTAACAGCAATTTGATTTACTTGTGAGTGTGACGTTTGTGTTTCACGGTTCAGTGGAAATAGTTTATATCCATACCATGTTCAACGTGTTCAAGGATTGCTTCTAGGGGATTTCCCACGACGCTTGCAGTTCACTAGGTGGGTACTTGGAAAATGCGAAAGAAATCCGAATTTTTTATTCCGCATTCTTTTAACTGACAGGGCTGAATTTAGCCGAGATGGAGTAGTAAATTTCCACAATATTCATGTCTGGGCTGTAGAAAATCCGCACAAGATTAGAAAAAAAATGTCATCATGTGCAGTCTAGCCTGAATGTATTGGCCGGAATTATGGAAGTAAACACTCCGAAGTTGCTAATCTGTAGTCTTTACTCTCCTAACTGACTTGAATCTGTACTATGTACTACATGCCGCAGCGCGTAGAGGCCTTATATTGAATTCCTGGCTCTAGTAAGTTCCGCTGCTGGAATATTCGCGCGGCGTATGCTGCTTGTCGATTCGATTCCATTCTAGACTTGCTGTGTTTTTTTGGAATCCTGGCCAGTGGCATTTCATTTTCCAGGGGCGTAGTATGGAATTCGTAACAATACATCCGTACAATGTTTAATGCACGGAGAACAAAATCAAAATAGATGAAGATCTATGTTCGTGTTCTTCAAATAAAATTTTCATCTTTTTTAATTTCTCAGCTTTTATAACTTGGCAACCACGCATAAGGAAATTATAATTACCGATTTGGAAAAAGATCTATATTCATTTTTTATCTAAAATTTCCATAAATCTTTTCTCAACGACAACCACCGTCCATAACATGGCAACAGTGCATTTCTGCAAAGACGATTTTTTTTTGCATAATTCACTCGATTTAATAGATATAGTATCCACTCTGAACCATTCCCATACCAGATTTCCAATAATCCGAAGTAACCAACTTGGCAACAACGCAATTTCTGGAGACGAAAATTATACCAAAAAAATTGATTGAGCAGAAGAGTTATCTCGATATTCTTCAGGCAAAATTTCTATAACACTTCACCAAGCTATGGACGCTAGCTTGGCAACAGCACATTTCTGCAAAGTTCAATATCATTGCACGATTTGCCTGATTGATTAGTATAGTAATCACTTCGAATCATCCCCATATCTGATTTTCAGTAATCCGAAGTAACCAACTTGGCAACAACGCATTTCTGCAAAACAAAAATTGTACCATTAGAATTGGTCAAGGGTATACAAACGCGATTGTATTTTTTCTCAAGTATTGCAATTCTTTTATCGCTTCGGAGAATTTCTCAAGATTGTATATTCCGAAGATTTAACTAGACTAATTTTGCAGATTAGAGATATAAATGACATTAACAGCAAGTGTATCCAAATACAGTTATCCTATCTAATTTTTATGTTCGATGCGTATATATACGTCGAGAGCAGTTAAGCGGCTAGCGTATATATACGTCAAGAGCATTGAAAGGGTTAATGTGAAAATGAATATTCAATTTTTTTGCTCATTTGATGTTTTGCTAGTCAGAAAATATTTTGTGAAAATAGTAGGACTGTGTATATGAGGCTGAACCAATAGTCGTGCATTTTTTTCTCAATCGCAGAGCTTCGCAGAGTAAGAGAATGATAGATGTTTGAATATTATTGAATGGTTATTTTGAATTATTAGTAGGTATAACAATTTTATTATTGAACATCATTCAATAGAAAAAGGTCAAGTTTCGGGACGACCAGTATGATTCCTAAGACGCCATTGCTTTGTATAGACATGCGTGAAAGAAAAGAATCCGTGCATTCCATTTATATCCATCATATTTACAAACAATTGTGTCCAAGAACAGTCAAAATGTACGATAATGATATCAGCATTCATAAATGTAGTAAACACATATATCAATCTAAATGAGTATATCTGTATGTGGTCTAGTTTCGTGAGAAAGTTTTGTTCGCGAGATAATTTTGGCCGAAAGATCTCCTGAATATAACAAGAAATAATGATTTTCTGAAAATAACCCCAATCCATTTGTTGGTATTCACTGAAGTTGGATTTTTTACAAAATTAATCCATCTTCCTTCGCACCTCACCCACTAGGGATTCGATAAAAAGAGCTAGGACGGTAGGCAGTTGATACCGAAAAGTTTCAAAAAGAGGTTGAGAGCAAACAAAAAATGTCTAATTAGATAGATGGGATACATGATTTTATAGATTGATGATAATTCGATAATGAGTCTTGTTGAATGCAGAATCTCTTCATAACTCTCTGAAAATACTCTTTAATCACTTCAAGGCCAAACAAGATCCAAAGTAAGAGAAAAATCTAAAATGTTTCTCTAGAACCAACTGCTATAAATGTTCATTTTCTGTTTCCAGGCCTCAATTCGTTTTTCCCATTACCCCGATACCGTTGATTCGAAGCACAGTTGAGTTACTAGTAAGTATATATAAGTTATTTCTGAGAAAAGAAGGTAGGAATCTGATCGATTGATACCTTCAAAGAAATTGGACATAGTGTCATGAAGCATAAGTTTAATAAATCCAAAATTTAAATGTTTCCTCTCCTAAAGGCCACAAGGGCATTTCAGTTCCTGTTCTGCACTCGTTTGTATCTCATAATTAAATCAATACCCTGTATAGAACAGTGCAGAGAAATAGCAGGAACTGAGGTGTTGAATTACATTAATTGAACTCGATCAGCAAATAATGCTGATCAGAGATTTTCGGAAGGAATGACCTGTGGAGAGGGGCATTGATTGTCGAGTTTTGCTAATAATTGAGAAGAATAGAACAGGCAGTTGATCGCGAGTTTTAATCGAGTAAACATCGAAAATAATCGGCGGATGACACTTCTCCCAATGGCACCAGAAATGGATATTATAATGTAAGTACTTTGTTTTTCCTATTGTTCATTCATTTTAATAAATCTATATTTTTATAAATGTGTCTCTTACCTAATTGACTTCACCTCTATTCTTGCAGCCGCACTGCAAGGGGAACAATTCAGGGTTGTTAAAGTTAAATGGGGTTCGAGTAGCCAATAATGATCATGGCTATTCTCGATATTAGAAAATGTGTTGTGGGCTTGGAAAAAGTCCCGACATAATTGGTGGAGGCGCCGTTATGATCCAAAGACTGATTCTTCCTAATCAGTCTCCAGTTTTCTTAAAAAACTGATATGATTTTCATATATTTCAATCTGCAATAATTTTAAACTGCCTTTTTTAGCATTACTCAAGTTTTACATATTGATGAGGGCAAGTTGATTAGGAGATACATTATGATTATTTATCTGGTTTTTATTTTTTGCACACATATAATGAATTAATGGTGAGCTCATGAATGTGATAAATAATTGTTGGTTTTCTGTATTTTAACACAATGAGTATTTTATTGTTTCCCTGAGCCAATACGTATTTGAGAATTCTATACTAGGTTCACTAACTAATTTCTGCCGAGACCAGTTCACGTTTCTACAAACATCTGGCGTGGCATACTACTATACTATACCCCATCTTACTTCTGCTGAGACCAGTTCACGTTTGTTCACAAACATCTGGCGTAGCACACTACTTTACTATATTCCCTCTTATTTCTGCTGAGACCAGTTCACGTTTGTTCACAAACATCTGGCGTAGCATACTACTTTACTATAACCCTCTTATTCGCTGAGACCAGTTCACGTTTGTTCACAAACATCTGGCTGCAACTACTTTACAAACTCTTTTTTACAGCTGATTATCGTTCGGTTTGTTATATATTGTAAAATAAATTCTTTTTATCTTGGTACAAATGAATAAGAAAAAATTAAAAGCCAAGCAAACGCCAAAGATCCCTCAACAGAGCCAAAGTAAGACTCGCACTGGACGATCTGAACCACAGTGAAATTGCAGAAGTTATATTACCACCATCATCGCCACCTATTAACACAATTCAATATTATACAAAAGATTTCGAAAATTTGGAAAATAGCATTTCACTGAATACCTTGCTCAATGAGCAGATCGAAGATCTTGAAAAATACCTTTTTTTATGTGACCACTTATTTTTAGATAATACTAATAATCATACTACTTTGATCAAAAATACTCCCTCCCCTAATAGCCCCGAGCAATTTCTCTCTGAAAAAATTAAACTAAAATTCAGAAGATTATTTGGGGACGATTACTAATAGAAAATAACTACGGTTATGTTTATTCTGTTTTTTGCCATTTTTTTTTCACCATTAGAAAGAAATACTTGAAATACAGAAATATTTCGTTTAATAATACCCTGAAAAAGTGGAGAAATTTATATTAAATATAAAACAAAAAATTTTTACATATCTTTAAATTTTACAAATTTCGGTGAACATTAGTTTAATGAAACCAAAAATTATGTTATATACACGGAGAAAAATATATTAACAGATGAGGTATGAGCGGTGAAAAAAAAACAACATGTAACAAGGTCACTTAAACTAAAACTGAATACAAAAAACGACGAAACTTCTAAGGAAGGTCAGACCTCTGAATGTTTAAACCATCCACAAGCTTCGTGCACAGGAGCATTTCAACCCGAATGTAGCAGCACAAACAAATTCTCTTCTGGTGATCCATTTGCGCCATCTAAGAGAATACCTAGATCTCCACAAAAACATAATTCACAAGACCCAACTCAATATCGGGGGTACCTAATATAAAAACATATTCGTTCAGAAATTGTTTAATGATTATTTGAAAATAATAATTGTTGAAATGGGTTGCAAGGGACCAAATAAATCTCAAGGAGAGAAACGAAAATTATTAAAAAGAGCCAGAGAGTGTAATTGTAGCTCTGTTCGGGAGAAACAAGATAGTATTTATTTGAATTACGGCCATTTTGACACCCCTAAAATTCCCGAACATTAGAAGCAAATTGGAGAGACAATAGAAAACCTGAATTGTCATAATACACATATTTCAATTATATTCAAGTCAAATTTTTCTGTTATTGATTAAAGTCCCATTTTTATCATATTTTATATTGATACTTCTAATTAATCTATTATGAACTCATAACTTAATCAAAATCAATTATGTATTCCAATTATTGGCAAATTTTAGTTAGTTACAATTATTTTTTTCAATACGTAGATGTAGGTGAAGCTGAATAGGAGAAACAAATATGAAATTCCATGAAATCGTCCAAATGTTGCTAATAATTAAAGGAAAAAAAAATAGAAAAGAAAAAGAAATGGATTGAAAATCTAATAAATATAAAGTTTTCTTTAAATATTATTTAGGTAGAAATTTGATGTAGCCGTAGCCATAGTGAAAAAATTAAGAACTTTTAGATGTTGCTAAAATCATCTACTAACTGAATTTAAAAAATAAATAATTATGTTCCACAGCGTTGAATGTCGATCAGAAATATATTACCTAAGAAGTAAAAAGGTAAAATTCATACAATCATTGAAGAATAGCCTGAAAGTTAAATTAAACACAAACAACAAAAATGTACTACATTCTAATTCACTTCAGATTACGAGAAGATTTCCAAGAAAAACATGTTAGTATAGTGATGAACCAGAGTAAATAACTGCATAATTTTTGCTGACAAGTACAAATTGAGAACAAACTCAGATCAGTTTTGTGGTTCAAACGCAAAAACCAATATAAATCACATAAAGAATGCTTCAAATAAAAAATAGTCTAGTTTGACTTAAAAATAGCAAAATGAAACTATGATTCTCCCAGCGGAAAACATGAAATGAAACCCCTATTTTTACAAAAATTAAAACTACAAATCATTTCCGGATTTTCTTTCCATTGATAGACATGTTTCCAATGTGATGGTAGTTGAAAATTGTTGGATTTATTGTGTTGAGTTTAGGAATATTTTCCACAAATTTGAATACGTCTGAACACACTGCCTAGCCAACAGTGTGGAGTTGCTGCCTAGCCAACAGCACTTAAAAGACTTTTGGGACAATGTTTCTTGTGTGGATTAGCCAACCTCCTAGATTCTGCTGCCTAACCAACAGCCACCAAATGAATTTGAATTCAAAAAAAAAAATTCTCAAAGACGTTTTTAGCACAATCAGTCCAAACATGTTTATAATCCCACTTATTGCAGTTCTATACAATCCGACAAACTCGAGATAAAAATAATGTCTGAAGCAGTTGGTTTCAAAATTGAGCGACATGTTTTGAAAAACACCTGCGCCAGTCAGATAAAAAGGTACGAATACAGTATAAATGAATAAAAAAGTGCAACAGTTCTTTGCGGTAGTAGGTATACCTTTTTTTCAATTTCAACT
The DNA here is from genome assembly GCA_018342105.1 of Gonioctena quinquepunctata. Lineage (NCBI taxonomy): Eukaryota > Metazoa > Arthropoda > Insecta > Coleoptera > Chrysomelidae > Gonioctena > Gonioctena quinquepunctata. The sequence goes on along the minus strand of JAFIRS010005690.1, from coordinate 15,804 downwards.
TTTGCAAAATTACTTGCATTTAGATTTCACTAGGTTATTTGGATCAATGTTATAATAGGCCTTAACTTTAACATTTGGACGAATCACTCTGTGAATGAAAGCAAATTTTCTGTTGGAATTGAATGAACTAAAATGAAAATACCAGTGATGTAGAGAAGAGAAAAATATATATGAAAATATTGAAGAGATATAATAAAAATGGAAGTATGAAATGATATAATAAATGAAAGTATGAAATGATATAATAATAAAAGTATAAAATGATGAATATTAAAAGAAATCCAATGTGTTGAAACTGTATTGAGTGCAATCGAAAGCACACACGTTTCAATATTTCGTGATATAATTGGTTATTTATCACATGTTTACTTATCATATAATTCAATGCCTGTCGAGGTTATAGCCAGGGAGTAGTTGTTTTGGGGTAATTTGATGAAGTTTATAACCATTGACACGTACTGAATATTGGAAAGACATTTCATAGATATATGAAGAAATAATAATGAATAAAGATTTATTCAAGGTATCGAAAATTATTACCGATTACCACAATCATAAGGAGGTATGGAGGAATATCTCAAAGAGATTGAATACTTTCCTGTCATTTTGTGGAAATAACATGGGAGTGAACGTGGAAGAAGATCCTATGGTAATATAGGGTTGAACGTTAGCCTGTGATAAGAAGTGCAGTTGGTTTTGCTGCAGATTTTGAAGAAAATAAGTTATGTGAAGTATTGCATAGAATTATGAACTGAAGGTAGTTGGAAAACAACTATTGCACATTAATTTAAAAAAAAAACAGAAATTATATATGAGTCACAATTATATTAGTACCAAATACTGTATCTTGAGTTAACACGATTATTAAAAAACAAACTTGGAGGAAGTAAACGGCAAGCGTAAACTATGGATTGGTAATCTAGCAAATGTTGAAAAGTATATGTATACCGGAAATAAGGTGATCAGAAGACATGAACGGAAATCGAATATTCCTTATTAAAATCAATAATTCACGAAAATGAGCGATTTAGTTGAATTTGACGTTTGTGTACTGCGGGATTGTTGAAACGAGATCATAAATTGAACTCAATGTAATATTGTTAATATACAATCATATTTAATATAATATACATATAAAGTTAGGAAAAAAAAATGCTTGTTATATATAATACATATTTACAGAAAAGTTTCAATATGAAAAAGCCAACTAAAATGGTTTAAAAATAATGTAATATTTCAACCCCATTCTCTTTCTGATGTTTTACAATTTTGATTTGCGATTCTCATTTACTTAAGGTAATCAATCAGAGCCAATAGCAAAAGAGAAAAATTGATTCATGATGATTCAGCAATATAACAGTAAATAATAAATAATGAATGAAATTTATTTAGCAGCATCATACAGATTGGTTACAGAATGATAATGTTTAATAAAATCTGAATGAATTGAAATTACCACAGAAGGAGGAAATCTCCTTGTGCTGGTTCAATACAGAGTGTTAGAAAATATATCTTAAAATAAAATCTTATATAGTTTTAGTCATATGTCATGCCATATATACATATAGACATGCATACATACATATATATTTACAGATCACATTAGAGTTACTAATAATAAGAGAAATAGGAATAGATACAGTAATATATAAAAATAAAAAATAATAAATATAATTAAAAACGCTTTGGAAGGCCTTTTGTTTATGAATAAACAGTAGGCAATGATAAATAAAATAAAACAAAAAAAAACAAAAACAATATAATCTTATTTTTAGAAATGTGTTTCCAGATTTCTTAGAATATATATTTTTTACCTCGGTGGCAAATATTGAATTCATATTGAAGATATCAAACTTAGCCGACTTGAAATTTTTAAGATGATAGTGGCATTTGGTTTGTTTTTTTTTTGTCACGCACTTTTTTTTTCTTTAGGAGAAAACAATTAATTTCGAATATTTGTAGACATTTCAAAATATCAGCCTTGGATGTCGAAGACCGAACATCAAATGGTTTCTGAATAATTTTTTTAACATTGTATTTCTGAAATTTTGGTATTATTAAAAGCTTTCTTGAATTGGAGAAAACACAGGAACTGTGGAAAAAATTAAAATATTGAATTAGATAGAGAATCTTAATATGATACAAATCAAATAAACACCCCAATCCCTAATGAAAGAAAAACAAAAACACCAAAAAATTATACGCTAGAAATTAATGAACCTCTATCAGCCCTCTTACCGGGAACAAAAATTGACTGTACCTTACATATTTTAGAGGAAACAGATGATGAATAGAAAATAGTTCAAACTGAATAAATCGATAAAATATAGTTGAAAAGGCCTCAAATATAAAGTTATGTGGAATGATATATATTAAAGTAATAAATAGTAAACAAACCCAATGAGCCCTATAGAAAGAAATCATATAATGCTTCTAGAAAAGTAAATGGATATAAATAAACAAATGAAAAATCGGCCGACAAGCGTTACTACTTGTTGGGATATTCAAGCTGCTTGTTGGGATATTCAAGCTGATATTATCGTAAAAATATTAGATGAATGTTCTTACAAACATAATCAAAAGAGAAAACAAAAGAAAAGTAGATTAATAGAATCTCACAAATTCACATTGATAAAGCCATGATACCGTGATACCTCAGATGGCGATCATGTAATTCAACACCTGTCGAAGTATTAGCTAGGGGAATAGTTGTTGCGATTGATCCATTATAACAGAGGTAAATAAATAAAAGGGCTTTGCACACTGATTAGTTGTGATAATAATGTGAGAAAATAATGTGAATAACATGGATCCATGATAATAAATAAAAATAAAAAAGTTTACAAGAAAAAAAAAAGGGCATAAGCATTCTACAGAATGATGAATGAAAGAATTAATATACATATAAATACGTATGTAAAATTTGAGGAACACATAACTATTGTCAAGTCAAGACTAGTAAATGAGGGGTATCAAGAATTTTATAATAGGGAAAATCACACTTTAAAAAAGGCCGATGGTCAATGTCTTGCAATTAGCAAGCGTATAAATATAGTAATTACATAAGGGGTGTCAATGAATGTATCAATACTAGTTTACCCATTTCTGTATAATGTAGTTCATGTAAAATGAATAGTATATGAAGAGTAGGCATAGTTAAATATAAGAGTATATGTTAAATCGAATTGTAATTATAACATTGTATATCATACAATTCATTTTGGGTTTATTATATGATAGGAACATTAGTTAGGTTATATGTCACATTATAGTGAAAAATTGTAATAAAAAGGACTTACTGCCGTTTTTTTTGTTGTTGCATGATTCGAGACAAAAAACCACACAACACGAACATGAGGCACTGGTACAGGAATGCAGTAAATCTCCCTTGGATGATGCTCCCAGCCAAAATCCATGTTGCAGAAGTGAACCTGACCAGGACACCCCATTCAGTTCACTGGACGAGAAATAGGAGGCTTTCACAACCTATGGAATGAAAAATTATATTACAGCAGCCCATACACAAAATTGGTGACAACAGCAATTTTACCAATTCATAAGTACCTATCCTTCGGAAATGAAGTACACCTACCTCAGTCATACACACCTACAATGTGTGGGAAGGTGCAAAAGGACACTGAAAGCTACCCCGTCTGTTTTCCAAAATTCAACGTATCAATTCCAATCAATGCAAGGAGGCACATCACAAATACACAAACGACGAACTTCCAGTATCCAGCCAGTCATCTTGACAGTTGTCAAGGTTAAGTGAATCGTCACAAATCCACAATCCATGAAGAATCGAGAACGTTCATCGCGCCCTCTTCCATAGGATAGCCAAACTGAATGGTCCAGAAACCTATAACACCCTGGTTCCAGGTCGTCGCTACGAGCAACAGCGAGGTGCCCAAAACAGAGGCGTAACAGCAGGGAGATTCCAAGAACTTTTTACGTGACAGTGCCGGACTGAGACAATTCAAGTGTTGTATAGAACAGAACATAAAAAGTGCTAGTGTGGTTGAGAACATTATAGAGACTCGAATAGACAATACTCCCAATGAGAAAAATACAAACAATAAAGTACTTTATTCAGATTCCTTTAATTTAAGTATAATACTGTATATCCCATATTGACCGTTTATTTTATTTTTTTGGGTATAATCATTTTTATTTGACTTTTGTTTTATTTTTTTTGCTATTTCCTAACATTGTTAATTTTTTATTCCAACAACGTAACATTGTTGTGATTAGTTATTTTAATCTTCGATTTTATTTTATTACACATAAGGTGTAATTCAGGTCAATGGAGACCTATTCAAATTACTTTAAATATATATATATTTTTTTTTGTATTATTTTTATGATTTCTTGTATAGATTCAAGCTGGAGCCCAGCTTTTACGGGCCGGGGGGAAGTGTCATGAAGCATAAGTTTAATAAATCCAAAATTTAAATGTTTCCTCTCCTAAAGGCCATTAAGGGCTTTTTCAGTTCCTGTTCTGCACTCGTTTGTATCTCATAATTAAATCAATACCCTGTATAGAACAGTGCAGAGAGAAATAGCAGGAACTGAGGTGTTGAATTACATTAATTGAACTCGATCAGCAAATAATGTTGATCAGAGATTTTCGGAAGGAATGACCTGTGGAGAGGGGCATTGATTGTCGAGTTTTGCTAATAATTGAGAAGAATAGAACAGGCAGTTGATCGCGAGTTTTAATCGAGTAAACATCGAAAATAATCGGCGGATGACACTTCTCCCAATGGCACCAGAAATGGATATTATAATGTAAGTACTTTGTTTTTCCTATTGTTCATTCATTTTAATAAATCTATATTTTTATAAATGTGTCTCTTACCTAATTGACTTCACCTCTATTCTTGCAGCCGCACTGCAAGGGGAACAATTCAGGGTTGTTAAAGTTAAATGGGGTTCGAGTAGCCAATAATGATCATGGCTATTCTCGATATTAGAAAATGTGTTGTGGGCTTGGAAAAAGTCACGACATATTTCAAGTACCAATCTGTTGAAAGTCAGAAGTAAATATTTCATTGGATATCATCCACGTATTGGCTGGATAAAAGTTGATCATTGGTTAAGTTAGACACAACAGGTTTTGCCCTATGGTTATCCAAAAGTACAACATATATTCATTCAATATACTTGAATATTGTCTTCACTTACATTTCATAAGAGTTTATTGTGAAGCATCAACATACCGTATGGAATTGCCTTTTTTTAGTTTGAGGTTTATTGTTGTTGACAATTTCCTTGCGAAATGATTATTGCGAAGATATATGTAAATATGCACAATGCAATTCCATCGATAGTATTCCGAGTATATCAATTTCCATTTTTTTCATCGGAGAATACTAGTTGTGAATTATCCTGTTTTTTTGAAGTTTTATAATACATATGTCTCAAGAATATTCGTTAATGATTTTTTAAATCTATCATTATTCGTTCATGATTTTTATATATCTATTATCCCTCATTATATATATATATATATATATATATATATATATATATAACTGAGTTATTAGTGAATAGGTTATATTTTTGGTTAATTTTTTGTACTTCAAACAAATTGGCGCCCATTAGTTTGTTAGTTGAACATTTAAACATCTATTTTTCAAAAATCTCAAGTAATCTCCCGTTAAACAAAATTGGGCAACTGTTAGCAAATTGTAATATTCCCAAAAAAAGAAGAGTCATAATAGTCAAAGTATCACTTACTCGTCCGACAAGAAAAAAGGCAAGCCATCAAATCCAGACATTCACAAAGTGAAAACTCGAAATCTTGAAAATGAAACACCTTCCTCAACTGCCAGCGTTTCTCAATTAGTCAATTCTAAAATTAACGAGAAACAGAAGAATTACACAAATATAGAACAAAAAGATAAATCAAGTGTTCTGAAATTCAGCTCGAAGTAAACAAAAGTTAGCAAACCCTGAATTTCCGATCTAACCTAGAATTTTATACTTTGTTATGGAGACGTGGGGATTTTTCGAAAAATTGGTGGGTGAATGAGATCGAATCAATATTCTCATTCATAAGTTCAAAAATAAAAGAGATAGCATATCCTAACATTGAGACAACAGAAAAATAAATATCAATACCGTTTTTGAACAAAACATTGCCCAAAAGTGGCAAAATGTTCGAAAAGGGTGAAAAAAGTCAAAATTTCTTTCAGAACCAATAACAATGAACAGACATTTGATCAACACAAAAGATAAAATTGAAAAATTATGAAAAATCTACAAATTGAATTGTGGTGATTGTAATGCAACATACGTCGGTAGAATTTGAAGATCTCTGAATGTCCGCATGAATGAGCATCTTAACAAATATGATCATGCCTCTTTTGGCCATCACCTGAAATTTAACAAGCATAACTTCAGCCCCAGTATCATTTCGCAGATTTTGCATGAGGGTTCATCGAAGAATTTCCGTTGACTAGATTTTCTTGAAGGACTAACATTTTGAAAATGAATTACTCAACAACAACCTTTGTTTGAAAATGCCAAAAATCTTTCATTTCACTTTACATACGTTTGAAGTAAAGCAAGGTACATTAGGACAGTCCACCAATTTTTTGGAAAAACTCCACATCTCCATAACAACATATACAATTCTAGGTCATATCAGAAATTGACAGTTGGCTAACTTCTGATTGATTCAAGTTGAACCTCCAAACCATAGATGTATTAAGTACCAATATTGATAATGAAGCGGGCAGATGTGAAGCCATCGTTGAATTGGTGCGCATGCGCGAAAATAGTGGTTCATGTTCGGTTGCCATAACTGCGCGCTGCCAACATGACAAGGAAAGACATATATAACCCGACTTCACTTTCATTGCATTGCTTTTATGGCCAGTTATCAATATTTGTAGTTGATAAATATATGCTTCACACACTTCATTTTTCTTTTTCTTCTTTATCTAACTGTGTTCATAACTTAATCTGTTCTCTGTTAATTGACAAATCAAAGAACGCTGGTAGTTGATGTTATATTTTGGAAAATTTCAAGTTTCAGACTGTTTGTCACATTTTTATACATTTTACCTTTGTGAATATTTGTATTTTATGGGGTGCCCCTGTTCTTCTCTGACAAGTGAGTGATACTTCGACAATTATTTGAAAATAACCATTCAATAATACTAAAACTTCTATCATTCGCTTACTTTGCAGGCATGCACTGAATATGACCTCATAGGTTGAAAGCATTCTGGTATTAATGAAAAAAATTGCCCAACAAAACTGAAACTATTGGGAATTCAAATCAGATGCCAGCGCCAGAGAGGCAAAAATTCAAACCAGACATTGTTTGTCTGTGTTCTCAGAGGTTATACACTTGTGTTCGGAGTTTTTCTGAAAATATTTCCATTTGGTATAATATTCCAGTTTTTTTGTGTAGTGTTATTCATTTCAAGACTCTAGTGAAGTGGTGTATTGAAATCTTAAGACAATATCATTTGCGAAAACTCTCTTTGAAGGAGACAAAGTATGCTCTGAATTTCTTGCAAAAAAAATCTTTTTCGAAGTTCCTGGACAGCTTAGTGAAGTCATCGGGAATTATTTTGAAGAGATGTAACACATTATTATTTGTGGAAATGTGTCCTTATCACCTAGATACACATACATATTCACTCTTTTTCCATACTGTATGAATAATCTTCGGTATGTCGAATAATATCTCTTTTTTCTCTTCTTGAGTCTCTTTTTTTTCTCCTCAACTCTATTGGAAGGTTCTTTTTTTCACTTTTTTTCTTGGCCACACACGATACAGGAACATTAAGGGAAGGAACTGTATTCTTCTTCAAGATCCCAAGAGCGCGTCGTCTGTCTATAGACTCACTCAATCCTAGATTAGTCTGCACCAGTAGGTTAACTATATTTTCTCACGGAAAATAATAAAAACTCATTCCAGTACAACGGGATTGTTTTGTTCAACGGGATCGTTTCGTTGTTTTGTTTGAGGTACACAACAATAATGATTTGAACTAGAATCACTGATTTTTTCACTCGAGGATGTACAATAGTGAAGAGAATATTCACCAGGTAGACCAGAATTTCATTGAATGTCAACAATCACAGGAGATTTGACGAGTTCTGACTGTAGAATGGCCAAAATCATATAAACATCGATTTTTCGAAAAGTAAACAATGTATCCTTATCACCTAGATATACATATATATTCTCTCTTTTTCCATACTTTATGAATAATTTCCGGTATGTTAAATAATATCTCTTTTCTCTTCTTAACTCTCTTTTATTTTCTCACAACTCTCTTTGAAGGTTCTCTTTCTCACTTTCATCTTGGTCACAGACGATACAGAAGGATTTTGGGAAGGGACTGGATTCTTCTTCAAGAGCCCATCGTCTGTCTATAAACTCGCTCAATCCTAGATTAGTCTGCACCAGAACGTTACGTTCATTTTCTTATGGAAAATGATGAAAACTTCTTCCAGTACAACGGGATCGTTTTGCCCAAGAGTCACATTGAGATATACAACAATAATGATTTGAACTTGAATTACTCATTCTTTCACTCGAAGACAAACAATAGTCAACAGGTAAACAAGAATTCCATTGAATGTTAACTAACATAAGAGATTCGACAAGTTTTAGGTATACAATGTCTAAAATCATAATATAAACATCAATGTTCAGAAAAGTAAACAATGTAAGTATGTATAGTTTCCAAAATCAACACCAGAGGGAGTATCCCTTATTTTGTATTTCCACTAGAGAAAGTGTTCTAGCATACAATGATTCAATGAATCCGTATTTAGGAGCATCTCATCACCGAATTTCAATTAAACCTCCGGGAGATTTTACAATTCCAAATTCGATTCTTCGGAAATATATGAAAAAAGGTCACCTTCATCATCCCATGCTTGACCATTTCTCAACCGATGAAATCAAAAAGAAGCAGGTTCTCTAGTCGACGCGTATATTTTTCTTTTATGTATGATCACGCATAACTTTGCACAGAACAGTTCGATTTCGGTATTCATTTTATTGGATAGGGTATACTTCGAGATTGGTCCCATTCTGATTTGGAAAAAAATGTAATCCCCTGAGGGTAGGAGAATAGGGGATATTTTTTATCGTTCATCTACTGAATTTTCACCTGTCAACCGATTCTACCATACGATTTGGAAAGGAATAATACACCCCTGAGGGTAGACAAATAGGGGATTATTAATTTTGCATCTGTGAACCGATTCTGTTGGAATCTGGCACACATATAGGTAGTTCTGATGACACTACAACATAATTGATAACTGGAGTCAATTGAGTAGATCGTTATTAGTTGATTTTTCGATGCAGTCATCACCAAAACTAAAATAAAAACTTTTTAATGAAAAGTTAAACCGACGAAAAAATCAGCGGAAAAGCAGAAAATAAAATAGAACTTAATGATAATTGAGCTCCTAAACTAATGTGAGTAACTAATTTTGAGTCGGCGCCAAAGTAATATAAAGATCTCCGTCAATTGTTTGTTTGGTGCCGACTCAAAATGAGTTACTCACATTAGTTTGGGAGCTCAACTATCATTAGGCTAAGAAGGTTTATTTTATTTTCTGCTTTTCAGTTGATTTTTTCGTTGGTTCAATTTTTTGTTGAAAAGTTTCCATTTTAGTTTTGGTGATGACTGCATCGAAAAATCAGAATTATTTTGGAAAAATTTTCAGCTTTATATTCCTCCAGTTCACGGAAAAACTCTTTCACAGGCGAAAATTACAGGCAATTCAAGAATTATTTATTCATATTTTGCATTTCATTGAAAGTTTTTCCATTCTCACTATCATCTTCTTGGGTTCGAGGACAAAATGATATCGATTGAAACCATGCAAGTGAAATGTCTGACTGTGTGCACGTATCGATATATTCGAAGAAAGGAACTTTGTATTTCGTGGAGAAAATTTATTCATTTAAATCGTAGTAGAGCACTTTCGACTATTTAGTGATCATCAGTGAGTACCTACCTGCTAGTAATGAGCATTGAAATAATAGAAATTGCAAATTTTTCAAAGTGATGAAAGTTGTTTTCTATCAGATATTAAAAATAAGTCAATTATTGTTGTGGATTTTTCAAAAAAAAACTTATTCAATTTTTAATTCAGTCGCAGATGATGCCACACCTGAGTTTATGAACATCCTGTTCATAATTTCAAACAAAGCAATCATAAAAATATTCTCTTTCAATTGAACATTGTAATTTTTTATCAAAATTGTATTTAATAAAACACAAAATATTATAGTTTGCGCCATATTTTGGAAATGAAAGATTTTTTTTCTGACGGTCTAGGTGAGAATAATAGGCCATAGCTATGAAATTATTGTATTGTCATCGGTTCTATTATACATAATTTCAAATACTTCGAACATCTGGAAGTAGGTGAAAATTAATTTCAAAGATTCTATTACCTACATACATACATTGATACATACAGGTGAAGTTGATAAATCGTGTATTAAAAGATGTTCCAATGTTTTTTTTTATATCTGACGAGTAACGAAATTAACTCTTTTCAATTTAAAAAATCTCTATTTTAAATTGATTCAAATATTTTTCAGTGCTGATTACTTACGCACTCATGATGACTAAACAGTCAAAAGCGCTCCGCTTTAATGAATTTTCTGCACGAAAAACTAAGTTTCTTTCTTCGGGGTCAATTCCAAATTTCACTTTCCAAGCAAAATAAAAAATTATAAGTAAATTTTTTCTACATAAATCAACAGTTTTTCCATTCAGTGGAAATTTCGATTTCAAATTTTATAACCATTCGTAAGTTGACTTCTTGTGATTGATTTACTCAATTGAAATTTATCAATATTCAACGTTTTATTAAAAAAATTGACAAAAACCTAATCAACTGAAACCATTATACTGATAATGAAAAACAAGTATGAAAGACACTAATTACAAGTTGATACAATATACAGGATGTTAGTGAATAAGTGCGACAAACTTCAGGGGGTAATTCTGCATGAAAAAATAACTGTCCGCAACCGCTTCGTTTTCCGAGATACGGGGTCTTAAATTTTTACTTAAAAACTGCCTATTTATTTATTGCTCTGAAACCGGTCGAGATATGCGAATGAAATATGGTGAGTTTCAAGAGGTAGTTGTTGGGCATTCTCTGACATGCAATTATAAATATCATGTTGAAAAGGGAAACATTCTCAATTAAATATTGATAAAAAGATTTTTCTGGAATTGAAAAATCCACAATAACAATGAAGTTATTTTTGTAAATGTGAATGAAAACAACTACTTTCCGGCTGAAGCCACGCTGGAAATTGAACTACATCTGATAGATATTCTGAAAAGACCCTAACTTAAAAGAAAAAATCTGAAATTGAAAATTTGCTTTTTCATTCAGATAGTTATTTGATTTTCCATTGCAGTCTTAATGGGGAACTCATGAAGATAAATGAGACAAAGAAGAATGTTTTCCAAAAAAGAGTACTCACCAGAAATCATTTGAATAGAGAGTCGCCTGTTAGTCGTTGAGGGAGGAAATATGGACCGATTAAATGATCTTCAAGTACCCCAAGCCATACATTTACTGAAAACTGATGCTGAAAATGAGCTTCAAAGATTCTATATTGATTTTCCTCAGCCCAGAGGTGTTTGTTATGGAAATTTCGTATACACTGTCGTCCAAGATTAGCCTCGTCAGTAAAATTAGGAATTTGAGCGATTTGATGAAGAATCCAATGGCAAAAAACTAGGCGCGGAAAAAAGTCTCTAGGTAGTAGAATATGCAACTTAATCACGTTGAATATGAAACAAATACAATTGCTGTTCTTCAAGAATTTTAAATACAGTGGAGTTATCGTCGAGCTTGCCGACTATTTCCATTACTTCGACCATAGGCAAAATGCTTGTCTGACAATTCCGCATTTGTATAATTTTCCATTCTTTCAATAAAAGAAAAATTTATTACTTATTTTCATTATTTTCATAACAAATTAAAACCTCAATAATGGAAAAACGCTAATTTGACATTTTGTTGAAATATTCGTATTGAACAGAATGTTGACAGTAGCCTACTAGCATCGCTACTAGATAATGTATTAAAGTATGACAAATACGCGTTAAGATGTTTTATTTTTTTACATAGAAACGGTGCCCCATACGAAAAAAAGGCAGGAGAGATTTTTTGTCACAAATTGAACGAGGAATGCAAAAATACCTCAGTGGCGTACCATTCTTTTCTTTAAAAAAATTGAGATCATTACCCATATGCGCGCCAATGACATAACATTCTCAATATCTACCTCTTGAGAATCATTAAATTTCATTTGCATATCTCGACCTGTTTCAGAGCAAGAAATAAAAAGTGAGTTTTTGAGAAAAACTTCAACACCCCGTATCTAGGAAAACGAAGCATTCGCGGACAGAAGTTATATAGCAAACTGTCATTATTTTTTCATGCAGAATCACCCCCTGAAGTTTGTCGCACTTATTCACTAACACCCTGTATAAGGGACAGGGTATATATTGTGTACAGAAAGCACCTAAGTGATCCAAAGTAATGATAATTATTCTGAAATTACAGTTGTGTACAGAAAGTAAAGAATTAAATTGGGTTTTATATCATGTTAGTGTAACTATTGATGTTCTAGTATTTTGATAAATTTGAAGTAATTTGCGGAAAGGAATTTTTCTGATTCTCTCGAGGAGGTTCTATGATTTTTTGTAAGCTTTATCTTGTAATATCCTAAGTTTTGGACGAATACGTATGAGTTTAGAAATGGTGACAAGCATTTTTATTGAATTTTGAGGTGGGTAGCAATTTGTTCGTAGTTCTTCCAGTGGTATAAGCTGTGAGAACAGAATTCTGAAGTATTTTTTTTGAATGCACACATACATACACTGCAAAATTATAATGTTCGGATATTACTAATGTCTTCTCCATATATAAGGTTTGTATGGGAACATTTTTTCTTTCGAAATTAATTTTAGGATATAGTTTTGTATTGTGTTCAGTTTTTGTGAAGAATTCTTATACATTGCCCCCCACACCAGAATACCATAACGAAAAATCGATTCAGCTAGAGATTTGTGGATTAATATGAGTATATTTTTCACTGAAAACTGTCATATCTGATAGAATTTGTATATTAGTTTTCACACCTTTTTTGTTAGATAGTCAATGTGATTGTTCCACCTTAGATTTTTGTCAATAATTATGCCCAGGTATTTGACCTCGTTTGTTTCTTCAATTTCATCTTTCATACCTAGAACTTCAATACTGCAGAAATTGGGCCTGTTTGTTGCTGATGAAGAGAATGCGAGCTAGGGGGTCTTACTAGCGTTCAATGAAAGGCGATACATACTCAGCTGGACATGTTTTTTTGTTCCAGGCCATGAGTTACCATTCTAGATTGCAACCGTATTATCAGCGTATGATATGATTTTTGCTTTCCCGTTTAAACAGTGCAGTGAATTCATATAAGATTGGAGAACTATTGGACCAAGAACAGTTTCTTGGGGGACCCCCATTCGTATAGTCATAGTTTCACTTGAAGTATTGTATATTTTGAAACATTGTTCCCGATTAGTCAAGTAACTGCTAAAGACATCCAACACGTATACCAAAACGTTCCAGTACGTTAAGAAGTATTGCATGATCAACAGTGGCGAATGCTTTTGCCAACTCTCAAAACACTGCAATGCATTTTTTGTTTTCATCAAGTCCCTGTGTGATACTTGTAATAACATTTACATGTCATCAGTAGTGGCTATACCGGCGCGAAACCCATATTGGTGATTACAAATAATCTTATTTTCATAAAAAAATTGTACTAACCAAGATCTTTCCAAAGGTGTTCATTACACTGATATGTAATTACTAATTTTAGCTTTGTCGCCAGTTTCTTTATTTGGTGTAATTATCAATATGTGAACTGAGTGGGGACATGCCTCTTTTGGATGATTCAATTGAATAAATGTTTGAAGGGTTGGAGAATGTATTGGTGGATATGTTCCATTATTTCAGTGGTTATTCCATATATGCCAGGAAAAGTGTTATTTTTCAATGTAGATATATGCTTTATCAGTTCATTGTCTGAAATTGGATTGAGAAACATGGAATTGGGATTCGTTAGCAATCTGTAAGATATTTTCATTGTTATTAATCTCATTGGTAGCTTCTGATATCAGTTGATACAGTTTTGTAAATCATTTCTATTGTTTTTAATTTGTTCAAGACAATAGTTATTATTAGGTACATTCAGTAGTTGATTCAGTTTATTCCTATGAGTTTTGTATTATTGTTCCTATTTATATGAGGAGTGTTTACTCAATTGATTTCTCAATTTATTGCTTTTTCTCATTGGTATAATTAACCCTTCAGTTATCCATGGTAAATGTGTTTTTATACCATAATTTCTTACTTTCGGAGTTTTCAATAACGTTATTCAGTTTATTTAAGAATTGGATCCGAGTTGAGGAGTAGGAGATTTAAGCCGGTTCTGGCTCTCCCCCCACCACTATGACGTCACGTGTGACCTTAAATGGTTGCAGGTGTGCAATGTGTGTGTGTTTGACCTTGAGATTTGACTTTGAGATTTGTCATTGAGTTTTGATATTGGGTTTGGTCGACTTTGAGATTCGACTTGACCTTGAATATGACCTTGAGATTCATAACATTAAGTTTTGACTTTGAGATTTGACCTTGAGTTTTGATGTTGGGATTGTTTCGGCAACCAAAAGATTTGATCTCGATGTTTGTTTGACCTTGACTAAAGTTGTGGTGTAGGCATACATATTCTGTGTAGTCATGACCTTCATGAATCCTTGTACTCTCCAAGCGAGGAGGGCGTTTGTCCTGTGAGAGAGCTAAGAGTGAACTGCGAGTATTGATGAGTGCGTTGAATATCAAGAGAATCTCCTCAAAATCCATACAGATTGCGCATCGCATCGGACTTGTTGTATGGTGGGGGTATTTCACTGAAATATTCCAGGAGAAGAGTATTTCGAATCAGTGTCTCCTCCAGTGAGCTATTGAAAACAAGTCGGTGAAATGTATTCGTGTGATTGTGGTAGAGCTTTCACCCGTAGTGATAATCTTCGTCGACATCAACGGGAAACTTGCCAGGAGGTCCTTCAGTGAAACGAGTTAAATTGAACAATGGCGATGACTCACCACCTGCACCACTCTATACATGTAATTGTTGTAATGTGACATTTCCATATTGTCAAGTCAACTCTCACAATAGAACACTCGCACACAGGACGAATTCATGTGTTCACTTGGGAGGTGGTGTACACCTCATTAAAAATACATTCAAGTGTCGCATTTCCAGCTACAGAGTATCTAGTGAGAATATGTATACAGAGTATGCACCTTTTTCAACGATATTATGCCCAAAGTACTCGAGTTATTGGAAAAAACATCAAACTACACAACTCCATCAAGGTCAACATGGAAGTATTTGGAAGTTATGTCATTCAAACACAGGAATTGACAGATATAAAATCATTCAATTCTCCCAATCGTATAGCAGATCGATCAACTGATTTGAATGGATTATTTGATGCGTTTCGTGACATTATAATTGCCCAAAGTACGGAGTTTGAGGAGCGTGATTCAGGTTTGTAGTTATAATTGTTGCAAATGATGAAAGGTTTAATAAAAGTAATTTTTCAGGATGGAGTTGGAGAAAATTATGTTCCTTGAGGTGAACATAAACAAATACAGTCCACTTGGGATCATCATACATGAAACTTCCGAATTCATTGAGAGAAGAAAAGGTGTTGTCAACATAAAAAA